>JACEIK010004390.1:97017-108067 GCA_018107945.1 Datura stramonium
ATATATATATATATGAGGACTAGGTTGTTTGTTACAAATCTTGAATCCATTTATCAATTTTTAGACAGAGTTTGACACAAGGGAAGAGGCTGAGATACCAGAGAGGAGTCTCAACTCATTTTCTTTTCCGTATTTTGTTCATGAAAGCTTGTAAGTCGTTTGGAAGGAAGACAAATTTCTACAACTAGGTTTTTTCTTCTTTACTTCATATTTATGTATAACAATGACTACCTATTTGTTTCTCCGCTTGTCTATCAGTGGCTAAACTTATAATCTAGGTTATGGCCATGGTGGATGGTTGATTGTTTGAAAGCATAATAAACTTGGTTTTGATTCTTCTCAATGGTTGTTTGTATTTATTTGTTTTAATTTATATTTATGAGATTTATCACCTTATAAGTAATCTATTAACTTTCGATTGAACTTGGGAAAGGGAATCGAAAGGGTTAAAAATAAATACAGAATGCGAATTCAAAGACCCTTGAACCCATTGGTGATAAGATAGAAGTTTTTGTTGAGGATAGAGATATACCCGTCAATCCCATTTAGTTGAAATACAAGTTGGCATGAGATAGTTCATGGATGCTAGGGATAGTGGCAAGAAATGGAACAGTAACTTGCAACTAACAACCATAGGAAGAATCATGCTAGTTTAATTACTTTTGAAAAACTCAATCTGAAACCAACCAAGTGCAATTGCCCTAGTTTGTCATCATTATCGAAATACAATCAAGATTGCATTCGTTTGTAGTTAATCTTTACATTTGAAGTTTAGTAGTTTAATTTACCAAACCAATCTCCAATTTATTTGTTTCGTAGATTAGTGAAATCAATGTGACAACCTTATACAATTAAATTGACAAGTTCTTGTGGGTACGATATCTGGACTTAACAATCCTATATTACTTAAAGACCATATGCGTTTGCGTGCACTTGGGCGACATTAGCCACCTGTACCTGATGTAATACCCTACTGAGCTGAGCGACCAGGAAGAGTTGCTGATGTAGTGGACTAGGCCTTCCACCATCCTACTAACAGGCAATCTCTCAACCTGTGACTCAGCTGGCCATAAAAAAAATAACCCTCCTTTCCCAGACAGCACTCACCCGGATGGTTCTTACCATACTTAGGACATAGCGAGAAGGTGCGGTTATTGGAGACATGGATCTGAGACTGGGAGCCTGATGCTCCGCCCCTCCAATCTTTACGATGCCTGGAAGAGGGAGCATTAGCTAAAAAGTGTGTTGGAGGTCTCTGTTGTTGTTATGGGCGACTACTACCGCTGCGACCTTTGCTGTGAATACTCGAACTGGCCTGTCCTTGCCCACTAACTTTCCCTTTCTATCTCCTTTAGCTCTCTACATCTATCTACTGTGCATGGATGATAAGCCTGTAAATGTCCATCTCGTTGATGAGTGTGGAAGTCCTGCACTCCTTAACCACCAAGTCTGAGACCCCATTCACAAATTTGAGCATGCAAGCCCTAGGCTCAGCAACCATTTCCAGAGCATACTTTGACAATTGAGTAAACTTTAAGGAGTAATCCTACACCGTCATGTCATTCTATTTCAAATTCATGAACTCAGCAGCTTTAGCTGCCCTTAATTCCTGAGGAAAGAACCTATCTAGAAACACGGTCACGAACTCGTCCCACTTCACCGGACCTGCACCAACCCGTCTCCCTTCCTTCTACTGTTTGTACCATATCTGGGCCACTCCTTTCAGTTGATAGGTGGCCAACACTGCACTTTCAATGGAGATAAGACCCAGATTTGAGTGATCTTCTAAACCTCATCGATGAAGTCCTTTGGGTCCTCATTTACCTTAGACACATGAAATTTTGGGGGATTCATCCTAGTAAAGTCTTAGACTCTAGCAGCAGCTACATGTCCACTTGTATTGGTAGGTACGATGGCCTTCTGGTTGACCTGGTTGGCCACAGCCTTAGCTAGCATATGAATAGCAGCCCTGAATTCAGTAGGTGTCACTTGATCATCCTGAGGGGCTATGGGAGCTAGTGGGGCTTGCTGGTTAGCATTACAAGACCTTCCTCCATCTTCTCTTCTTGGGACATCGGCAACTGTAAAACCCATTCAGATTAAGTCCTACGGTGGCACAATTACTAACTTTAAATTGAAATATACATGCTAAAAATTACACTCAGATAATAACCCATAGAATAATAGCAATTTAGGCTAGCTTTTAAATCATGTAAAGTTCAACCCAAAAATCATACTAAAACTAGGGATAGAATCCATTGGATGGTAGAAACTTGCAGAAAGCAACTGAAATCTAAGAAACATTTATAATTTGTTTGAAAAGCCTTAACTCATAATTCTTGCAGAGCTAGAAAGGAGAAGATTTTTGAAGATAAATTTTGGAGCACAAGGATAAAAGAATCCCCTTTTTGAATCCCCACATACCTGGAAAAGAAATCTCGGAGAAGTAGCTTGAAAACTCTAAGAAGAATTACAAGCCCTAGTTCTTGGCTTGAGAGCAAAGCTCTAAGTTCTGCGTAATGATGCTCTGAACGTCTTAGTGAGGAATAAGGGATTAGAACCTTTACCCCTCTAAATCCTTTAAAATTATTCCCAAAATAACATAGTTTAAGACTTAGAAGAGTGGAAATATACAAAAATACTCCTGGAAAATATGTTTGGAAAACTTTTATCCGGATCCAACGGGTTTGACAATAAGTAGTTGATTGTAACCACGATTCATTCAGACCAATCGTTGGTCCTGGGTCTGGAATTCTACTTTCTAGACTTCAACGAATGACTGGAAAGGATGACTTATTAGAGGACTTGAAAGGTCGCTGAGTCCAGTCGTTGTCATTGAGACCATTTAAAAAAATCTCACCGGACGGACAGAATGACCCGTTAGATGGAACAGTGAGTCATTGTTTCCACCCATTGTTACTGGAGGGATTTTAATACTTTCTGGATTTTATCTAATGGCTTGATACTATGAGTCATTACTTTTTCCAATGACTCATCACTAGGTTGTTGGTTTAGGGGAAGATTGTGACAAGATTCTGGACTTGTTAGAATGAGCAACACAACGACTCTTGAATTTGAGGAAGCTATCTGTTGGATGACTAACAACCGTCTTAATGGGTCCGTGTCTCTGAAAATGACTCATTTAATGAGTCATTCTAAGGAAAAAATTTTGTTTTCTTTTTTATTTTCATTCCAAGTCTGGGGTTTGGTCTTAGAAAATTTTGGAGTGTTACATAGAAACTAGCAGAAAGTGGACAAAATCCCACAGAACGAGTCACATCACGACTCCTGATGAGATGTCACAGATCTTGAGATGACCCATGATGATCAATGTCAAGTTTCCCAATCTAGATCCAACAAGTCATGTAACGACCGGTTACATCATGTAACGACCGGTTACATTATGTAATGAACCGTTAGGACTAATCATGGTGTGAGATTCAAAGAAAAGTCTAGGACATTGTCAGTGACCATGAGTCATAGTATGACTTGTGGAATCATTTGAAGGGTCATGAGAAGTAGAACAAAGAGTGACCAATAAGGCCCCAGCGACCACGAGTGGTCACCACAAGAGGTATGACAACTCGTTGTCACTGACGAGCAGAATTTTTAGGCGAGTTACTAGGGGTATTTTAGTAACTTTTCATATTTTATCTCCTAAATCAGAATATTTTGGAATTTATAAAGAGCATATTTAAGTGTTTAATTAGTATAAACTGGTATTCCTTCCATTACCACGTAAGAATTCAAGATTATTAGCTCTTAAGTTTATCAAGCAAGGTAGGAAGTCATCTTCTCAACCTGGTTTCTTTAAGCTTGAGTCTAAGTTTGAATTTCCAGGTATATAAGGCTAACTAAAGTGAGGATTTCTAATCATCCTTATGCTCTAAATCTATGTAAGAATTCATTGAGATTAAGCTAGGGTTTCTATCCAAATTTTTGGATTGTCTTATTCTCTATCTATTGAATTGTTCCTTATTGAGTTATTCCTATTGAATTGTATCTCTTTGTTATTGATTATCATTCTCTTATTGTTTATTGTCAATATCTCTTGATTATTGATTGTTGATGATTGGTTCATGTCTCTTATCCCATGAAATCTATTGCATAAAAGTCATGATTTTGAAAGTGTTGTGATTTGAGTTTAATTGCATCGATTCATAAAGTTGAGCAGATTTTAAAAAGAGATTTTGAGAAATAAAGTATAATTTTGAGCATGATTTTCAAAGTCAAAGTGAAGTCTTGTTTTTGAAACTCATGAGATGTTTTGAGCATGTAAGCTTACAAGTTTTCAAAGAGATGTTGGAGTATAGAAACTACCAAGTTTTTTAAAAGAATATTTTAAGCGAAAGGCTCTTCATTAAAGTAAAGAGATTTTGAGCAAAAGGCTCAACAAGAGTTTTTAAACATATATTATATCTATAGCTAAAGTATTTTATTAAAGATGTTTTGAGTTATCTTAGATAGGCATAAGTACATGAGCATATATTTTGAGAGGACTATTTAGCACAAATTGGGTGAAGAGTTCATTACTCTCAATCCCCAGAAACTACGTTACCAGCGTAGGATAGGATCATGTCATTGGTTCGGGTGATTCCTCAAAGATAAGTCCCCAGCAAGGACTTCAGTTATGGATCCCTAGTTAGCATTTTCTGCTCTGGCAAGGTTTTGAGTGGCTCTGCCAACTTTTGAGTGACAGTTGGGCATCATGTTCTCATTCATGATGATATCAATTATGAAAAATTCCCCAAGTAAAGTTATGCATTTTTCATGTATTTTTAGAGATTGTTTTGATACACGGTTTTATTGCATAACTGTTTTACAACATGGATCATATTGTATTTTATGCATCATTTAGAGTTTCAATTTCTGCTATATTACTTCATTCAGTTTATCTTTTCAGTTCAGACACTCTTGTGTAACTATTGTTTTATTCAGTCTTATTACATACCGTACATTCCACATATTGATGTCATTTGGTGCTGCTAGGGCTTTATTATCATTCAACTTTGGTGAAGCGCCCTACTTTAGGAGAGTCGCAGTCTTATTGAGTATTTTAGTTTATAGAGCTTGAGGTAGTCATGGTAGCTATGTCCCGGCACCAATTCTTTAGTTATAGAGGCTTCATAGACAGAGTTAGAGTTGAGTCAATAATGTTATAACATTGATTTTGATTTCAATTAATAAATGTTAGTTTATTTATTTAGCCCATTGCATCTATTACTTCTTCTATACTTTATTGAGATCTAAGTAAATAGTAAGTCAGGTCAGGGGTTCGCTTGGATCGCTTTGTAGTCTGAGTGCCGGTCAACGTCCTAGGTCTAGACTCGGGTGTGACAGTCTTCCAATATGTCCACCATATTTCATCAGTCCAGAATGATGTTGCCCAAATTACACCTCTAGATGAGATATAAAGCAGTCGATGTTCAAATATAGAACCCAACAAGTATTGGGGTCAAATCCTATGAGGAATATGGCAAGGACCTCGATTAACGCATTTACTATTACTATTAGTGTACGTATTTCCCAGGGGGAAAGTTTGTAACAAGAAATAATACAAAAATAGTATGTAGCAATGAGTAGATTCTAGGCTAAAATTGATTGTATTCAATGAGTGAGTTGACTAGGATTGTGTTCCACATGACTTCACAACAACAAAGGCTTATTATACAAGTGATCTATTCTGGTGTTTAGTATGCAATATTGGAAGCTAACTTCACCTAAATGGATGGTCCCCTAATTAGATGATTATCACCATGCAACTTGATTCGTATGCGGATGTGTACTTGATTAACCTTTACCTTGGATATCGAATTAGCTATTTCCAGAGAAGGTCAAGCTATTAGATGGGGGTTGATAGCCTCAAATCTTTATTGTTAATCCCTTTTTTCATTCATTACCCATTGGTCCGGTGAGTAAGAATAAGGTGAAATATAATGTTTGCAACTGTTAAGAAATAATTAAAACGAAGGGAAGAACATTACATGCATAAACCCATTCAAGAATCACTAAGTATTTTGCCTACAATTGTTAATTCATCATGATTCCCACAACCCTAGTTATGAAATTTAGCTAATGAAGAATTATAATTAACAATTGTAGTAGAAATCATACTTATAAACTTACAAATTATTGTAGAAGAAATCACACTTCTTGAATTGATCAACAATAATCCAAAATCAATAATCAAAGATTGTTTGATTCTTCAAAACCCAAGAACAAAATTAGGAAAATTATTTCTTGAACTTCAATATCAAACAACAACCTCCAATGTATGGTAAAAAAGTCAAAAACTATAAAAGAAACCTAATCAAATTATTTATAGAAATAATATAAATCCATTCCTAAGTCAAATTGGATTTTGGTGTCGGCAGGTACAATGGCTTGTTGGATGATTCAATAGTCCATTGGATGCTTCATTGAATGGTTCGTTGTTTCATATAGACTTGACCTTTTCTAAGAATATAGCACATAGCGCGGCTCATTGTACGAGCTGTTGATTCTCTCCATTGATTCCAAGATTCCAAGGCATGTTTTCAAATTCACATTGTACGGGTGATCAGGATGACTCGTCCATTGAATATATGGCCCGTCTTTCCCATCCATTGAATGTGGCCTCTTTTAGCACTTTTTCTTAATCTAACCCACGACTACACTTTACAATCCATTGTATGATCATACAGGCTGTAGGTTCCAGCCTTTGTTTAGCTATGATTTTCACCCTTTTTCTAAACCTCTTCTAACAGCTACCTGGAACGACTCATGGTAAGAACCAGCGGTCCATTGTGAGGCTCGTTTGTTGCCTTTAAACCCGTTTTCAACTCTTTTCTCATCCCCAACTCCCATGGCCTATTTTACCTGCAAAACTACCAAACCGCATCATATACGGATAAATGTACCTAAGTGCATGCCTATTCACTTGGTTTTAAGCATCGAAAAGTGACGTAAAAATGCGGCACATCAAAACCCTCAACATAGCATGTTTGCATATCTTCAGGTAAATAAAATAAAATCAACCCATAACGATGCTTAACTAAAAGAAACCTATGAGATGCATAACAGTCCAAAACTTATGAAGCATATATGTTATTCACACAATCAATCCCCCTTCTACAATGCTCAAAACAAAATTGGTGCAAAGACTCAATACTCATCATTATGACACAATGGGATCAATGAATGACATCATGTTATCACTACACAACCAAGAATACACAAATGACATTTCACCTAGGTAAGCTAGCAATCAGCCAATGCAATCGCAAGCCCTCACCACAAAGAAGTCCCATACACATATACAAGATCATGACAATACTTTTGGGACTAGGTAAGAACTTGCTCACTCTCATAAAGAAGTTCAAACTTTGCATGCACAATACCATAAGCTTGTCTTTACTTTCTACACCTCAGTCTTTGAACGGTTAAACTAGGATCAGTATAGGACTTTCTTAGGATTGTAAAAAGGCTCGGGGATCGGTATGGTAGATATAGACATAGTGACCCAACCCTCCTTGGCACTATACTAACTTTTGGCTCCACTTTAACCTCTCTTTCACTTTTCTCCCTTTTTCTCTCTTGTCTT
Source organism: Datura stramonium (assembly GCA_018107945.1). NCBI lineage: Eukaryota > Viridiplantae > Streptophyta > Magnoliopsida > Solanales > Solanaceae > Datura > Datura stramonium. The sequence goes on from JACEIK010004390.1 coordinate 104,600, forward strand.
CTTCTTTCACAACTATGGGTGAGGTTTTCCTCTTTTCATTCATTTCTTATCATCTTTTCCTCTTTTTTTTTGTTTTCCCTTTTTTTCTTTTCTTCTTTGATAATTCATTATGTACACCGCGCCCGCCTTTCTTTTTTATAATTCAACTATCTCACCACAAACTTTTCTTGCTCACCCTATAATAGCCACCCTCAACTTAGGCGATTATCCTGAGATGTGGTCCACAGTGTCCAATGAGGGACCAGGGCCAAAACAGGTTCAACATAATCAAAGTAGGAAGGTGAATTGGTTACACAACAAAAAGGTTCATTTAAGGCTCAAAATCGGGATCAAGGGGTATTTATTTTCATTTGGTAGGTCATTTAGGCTAAAGTGGGCTAATATAAAAAAATGGACTATGATCCTTTCCTAATCCCTCATCCTATACCTTGGTATAACTAACCAGGCAAGTTTTAGATTGACATGCACAGCAGAACTAAGTACATGCCTCACTCACAAAAGCATTAAATTGCACTGCTAGTTACCAACTGTCAGGTTCATGCACAACTTAAAAATTAATTATTCTAGCAATACCTATGATTCCATATAAAGAGCCACAATGGTCACAACTCACAAAACAAGTACATACTCATAAAAAAACATTTAGGAGGGGTATCATTTTAAACATACTAAATCAACTCGCAGCATGCTTTATTCGACTGCTCTTACGCCTACTATTTTCCTTCCATCTAACCAACAAAACAAAGCAAAAAAAAAACCTAAATATGCTGATTCTACTAGATAAGGAACACCCAAGGGAAAAGATATCTGGCAAGAAAAGCCCTCAAGTTATGTTCAGCAAAAATCCCAAGCAGACCCCACCCCCAAAAAAATCATATCTTACCCTCAACGTATCTTAAAAGTAAAGCACGGGGATAAGGAACATACTATTATACCCCGGAAGACCAAAGATCGGACCCGGGAGTTGAAGCGGGGAAAATGTAAAGTTAATGTTGCAGACTTAGGACGAGTCATGAGAAGAATCGTGAGGACAGCCCACGAGTCATCAGGTGACTCCTGGGGAGGCCGGTGAGGAATTTGGGAAATTTGAAGAAAAAGGGTCCCCACGAGCGTGGCAACGACTCGTGGTCAGACCCCACGAGTTATTAGGTCAGTCATGGGGTAGGGGAAGAAGGAAAAGAGAAGGAAGAAGAATAGGGTACTTCACGGGTGGTGACCACGAGTCATGGTCACCCTAACGAGTCATGATGTTAATGGTTACGAGCTTAGGAGACAAGGTAAGGTAGTGTACTTGACGAGTAGGGTGACGAGTCATTGCCCTGGACCACGAGTTGTCAGGTCGACCGTTAGGTACACCTGGCAGTAATTTCCTTTGAATTTAGTAAGGGCCTTTTCATAATTCTTAAAATCCAAAGACAAAACTACGTTGTTTAAGGCTCGTTTTACTGGGTGTTAGGAGGGTAAACTTATTCTAAGTTATTTCCTTCCATGCATGCAAACTTGAGAAGTTGAGGAGGTGATCTAGAGCAAGCTTCAAGGTTTTCATTCAAATCCTTCTTAGCAAATCAGAGAAGTGGTAGAATCAGTCCCTTCCGGGTATGTAGGGTTATAAATGGGTGTTTCCTCCCATACCCATGCCCAATTTCTAAGTATGAGAATTTCCTAATCAAGTATGGTATTTTACCCAAAAGCATGAATCTTCAATTTTTTCACATGGGTATGAATTGACTATGATTTTATTATCGAATTGTGAAGCATGGGCTAATTTTATAATGATTTCAATTAAAGTTTATATTTCTAGTCTTACGAATGTTGAAGCCCATTGATGATATGATCATGAAAAGTGAGATTTGTGAAGTGAATGTGATAATGATGAGATATTATGAGGAAAAGCATGATTTGAAGCTACCCATGTTTATAATTATGTTTTCAATGAGAATTGAGTATTTCTAAGTATGATAAGGCCTTGGGCAATGCCCACATGTTAAGTTTAAATGAGGATTTTCTTGAACTAAGCTTACCACATTGCTTTGGAGAGAAGACTCCCAAATTTTATATTCTAGCTTGTGGTATCTTTTGAGTTAAATCTTCCTATGCATAGCTTACCACATGGTTTTGGAGCAAGGCTCCCAATTATGTTTTCAGTTTGTGGTATGTTTTGAATTAAAGCTTCCCATATGCATGATTTCGTATTTGAGATGAATTTGATCGTTGAACTTCATCAATAGACGATGTTGAGCTTTGTTATATATGATATAGAGCATTTGCATGTTTTGGGAGAAGAGTCTAGCACCAAGCGGGCTAAGGGTCGACCACCTTATGCCCTAGAACTACGCGCCAATGTAGGTTGATACTATTATATTATTGGGACCTCCTTTGTGAGATATCCCCGGCTCTAATGGCCCTTGAATTTGATATCGATATCATGGTAGTGTCCTTAGCCTTGGTAAGGTTTTAGACGGCTCTGCCCACGTGAGTGTAATAGTTGGGACCACATAAGCTCAATCGTGGTATGTCGGTTAAGTGACGAATCTCCCAATATTCTATATGATTCAGATATGCATATTCATTACTCATGATTATTATATACACATGCATATTCTAAAATCAAGGTTTGACTCAATCTTCATCTTTTCTATAAATATCATATTGCAACTTTAAATCGTTCGAGTTAGTTTGACGTGTAAAGATATGTTATATCATGTTATGAAAAAGTCATGATTTCAGAAAGAATGCATACTAGCCCTACTCTCAGTTTATGATGTTATGTTTAATTATGCATTGCCTTTAAAAGATTTTACTTACTTTAGCGGTCTTACTTACCTTGCATACTCGGTACATTCCATGTACTGACCACATACTTTCTATGTTGTATCATTTCATGATACAGGACCTGGCTCTCAGCTTCAGCCGCGTTCTTAGACAGCTTATTAGCGTCTGCTTATTGGTGAGTCCTCATCTTCCGACGACCCGACTATCTATCTTTTCTTTATGTATTTCAGTTTTCAGCTTGTTGAGTTAGTTGGGGTCTTTCCCCATCAAATCGTCATGTTTAGAGGCTACTCAGACATATGTATGTATTCAGCTTCGGATTTTATATTATGATGTTATATTCAAGATAGATTTCCGCTAAGATTGTATTGCCAATTATTCAGTCTCTTGTTTGATTTAGATGTATGCTTATGCAATGGGTCAACTTGCGGTCTCTCGGGGATTCTTGTCCCGTGTCGTGATTTGGGCCTCTATTCGGGTTGTGAAAAACTTGGTATCAGAGCCATAGGTTTGAAGTGTCCTAGGGTGTCTGAAAGTTGCTTTAAGTAGAGTCTTTTTCTTGGGTGTGAAGCACACCACACCTATGACGGAGAGGATACGAGACGTTTAGGTATCGTTACCTTCTTTCATGATCTATGTAGTGTGATGGAAAGTATTTCTATCCTTCTAATTCGTGCTATTCATAATTTCATAATC
>JACEIK010004390.1:108155-128370 GCA_018107945.1 Datura stramonium
CGAGTCAGAGACTTCTTGCGGATGAACCCGCCGGAGTTCCTTGGGTCCAAGGTGGATGAGGACCCACATGAGTTCGTGGATGAGATTGTCAAGATCACCCGAGTCATGGGGGTGAATGGGGTTTAATGTGCTGAGTTGGCCTCTTATCAGCTAAAAGGGGTCGCGCACATCTGGTTTCACCAATGGGAGGATAGCAGGGTCACGGGATTAGGTCCGGTCACTTGGGAAGAGTTCCATGTTGCATTTCTAGATCGTTCTTCCCTCAGGAGATGAGGGAGATGAAGGTAGTTGAGTTCATGAACTTGAAGCAAGGGAGGATGACTGTACAATAATATTCCCTTGAGTTCACTCGCCTAGCAAAATATGCCCCAGAGTTGGTAGCCAATCAGAGGATGCGGGTGAGTAGATTCGTCCATGGAGTAGCGAGCTATTTTGACAAGGATTGTAAGACCGCTATGCTCCATCAGGACATGGATTTCCCGCGGATAGTGTTGTACTCCCAATAGATGGAGGCGGCAAATTTGAGAGAGAGGGGGGCCAAGAGGGCCAGGACTGAGGACCACAAATTCTCTTAGCAGAGGTCCGGTGGTGGGCACCAACAGCAGCCCCACCAGAGATCATCAGCCCCAGCACCTTCAGCATTGAGTGTGCCATCCAGTCCCATGCATGATCAGAGAGGGCGGGCATCAGGCTCGAGGGGTCATAGCAATAGACCCGCAGATTCCAGCATCCCAGCTTGTCACAAGTGTGGTCAGGGGCACACAGGTCAGTGTTTGGCAGGTTCAGGTTCTTGTTTTGGGTGTGGGCAGCCCGGACACATGCTTAGAGATTGTCCAACTATGAGAAAGGATCAACTTGGGGGCCGAGGCCTAGCTTCTAGCTCAGCATCCCCTCCCATGTGCTCAACACATCAGGGGGCATCTACTAGCACAACTGGTGATCAGCACCAGAACAGATTCTATGCTTTAGCATCCCCTTAGGAGTAGGAGGTCTCCCTGGATGTTGTTACTGGTATGTTGCGAGTTTTCCATATTGATGTTTATGCTTTTCTAGATCCGGTGGCTACCTTGTCTTTTGTGACACCTTATGTGGCCAGTAGCTTCGGAGTCAATCCCGAAGTCTTGTCAGAACCCTTCTTAGTTTCTATTCCAATAGGTGATTCAGTTATAACTAGATGAGTGTATAGAGGTTGCCCAGTCTCAGTCCTTCATAAGGTCACCTCAGCAGATTTGATAGAGTTATCCATGATCTATTTTGACGTTATTCTCGACATGGATTGGCTATTTGCATGCTATGCTTTAGTTAATTGTAGAACCCGGGTAGTAGAGTTCAGATTTTTGGGTGAGCCAATCTTACAATGGAAGGGTAGTTTAGTTGTGCCTGTAGGCCGATTGATTTCCTACCTTAAGGCTAGGAAGATGATTTCTAAAGGTTGCATGTACTATCTAGTTAGGGTTAAGGATGTTGAGTCCGAAACCCCGACTATCCAGTTAGTTCTAGTAGTACATGAGTACCCTGAGGTCTTTCCTAGTGATTTGCCAGGTGTTCCTCCCGAGCAGGAGATTGATTTCGGTATTAACCTTCTTCCCGACACATAGCCTATATATATTCCTCCCTACATAATGGCTTCAGCCGAGCTAAAAGAGTGGAACGAGCAGTTGAAGAACCTGTTAGATAAGGGCTTCATTAGGCGGAGCAAGTCTCCATGGGGTGCAGCAGTGTTATTTGTCCGAAAGAAGGATGGTTCGCTTTGGATGTGCATTGACTATCGACTGTTGAACAAGGTCACCATTAAGAACAGGTATCCTTTACCCAGAATCGATGACTTGTTCGACCAGCTTCAGGGTGCCAAGTGTTTCTCCAAGATTTATCTCAAGTCCAGGTATCATCAGCTTAGAGTTCGGGAGAGTTCTATTCCGAAGACAGCCTTCAGGCGCGATATGGTCATTATGAGTTTGTAGTTATGTCTTTTGTACTAACAAATGCTCCTGCAGCTTTCATGGACTTGATGAACAGGATGTTTAAGCAATATCTAGACATGTTAATGATCGTGTTCATTGATGACATCCTTATATACTCTCAGAGCGAGGAGGAGCATGTCGCTCATTTGAGAGTGGTACTTCAGACCCTCAAGGATCGCCAATTGTATGCCAAGATTAGCAAATGTGAGTTTTGGTTGGACTCCGTGGCATTTTTGGGCCATGTGGTATCAAGTGAGGGCATAAAGGTAGATTCTCAAAAAATCGAGGTGGTGAAAAACTGGCCTAGACCGTTGAGTCCCTCAGATATTTGGAGTTTCTTAGGCCTAGCAGGATACTGTCGGAGATTTTTTGAAGGTTTTTCATCAATTGTAGAACTTTTGACCAAGCTGACTCAGAAAAAGGTGAAGTTTCAATGGCTAGAGGCTTGTGAGAAGAGCTTCCAATAATTGAAGACTCGACTCACTACCGCACCGGTGTTGACCCTACCTGAGGACACAGATGGTTTTGTGTTGTATGGTGATGCTTCAAGGATTAGGCTCGGATGCGTATTGATGCAGCGAGGAAAGGTAATAGCATATGCCTCTAGACAGTTAAAGATCCATGTGAAGAATTACCCAACTCATGATCTAGAGTTGGCAGTGGTGGTGTTCGCATTGAAGATATGGCGAAATTACTTATATGGGGTCCATGTGGATGTGTTTACGGACCACAAGAATTTACAATATGTATTCACACAGGAATGTATTCACACAGAAGACCTCAATAGGCTTCTGCAAAGGAGTGTGATTAGAGCTTACTCAAAGACTATGATATGAGTGTTTTTACCATCCGGTAAGGCTAGCGGGTAGCGGATGCACTCAGTAGGCTCTCTATGGAGAGTGTGTCCTATGTGGATGAGGGAAAGAAGGAGCTGGTGAAAGATGTCCATCGACTGACAAGGTTGGGAGTTAGGTTGGCCGACTCAATAGATGGCGGTGTTGTTAAAAAATGGATCAAAAATCGCCCTTGGTGATCGATGTGAAAGCTAGGAAAGATGAGGATCCGACTTTTGAGGAAATTGAAAGAAGCCATTCGAAGTCGGAAGGTGGAGGTCTTCTCCCAAGGGGGAGATGGTGTGTCAGGGTAAGTAGGTCGCCATGTGTTCTCTGATGTCGATGATTTAAGGAGTCGGATGTGTTGCATGAGGTTCATGGGTCCCAATACTCTATTCATCCAGGTGCAACCAAGAGGTATCATGACTTGCGGGAAATATACTGGTGGAATGGCATGAAGAAGGATATTGTGAATTCGTAGCCAAGTGCCCGAATTGTCGCTAGTAAAGATTGAACATCAAAGTGTCGGGAGGAGTGCCTCAATATATTAGCATTCCTACTTGGAAGGGAAGATATTAACATGGATTTCATTACAGGCCTACTCTCATTGTCAACAATATGATTCCAGCATTTGGGTGGTGGTGGATGTGCTGACTATGGTCGCACATTTCCTACCTAAGGACTACGCATCACGATGATTATGCCAAATTGTATATCTGGAGAAGTTGGTTTGGTTGCATGGAGTGCCTTTTTCTATTATTTCAGACCAGGTATCAATTTACCTAAATTCTGGGAGGTCTTTCAGAAGGGGCTTGGGACTCGTGTTAAGCTCAACATAGCCTTTCAACCGCAAACGGATGGCCATGCGGAGGGAACAATCCATACTCTCGAGGACATGTTGAGAGAATGTGTGATTACTTCAAAGGTGGTTGGGATGATCACTATCCCCTGATCGAGTTTTCTTACAATAACAGCTATCACTACAGTATCCAAATGGCACCATTCGAGGCTCTCTATGGGCGGAGATATAGATCTCCCATCGGATGATTTGAGGTTGGTGAGGCAAACATGATAGGCCAGAGCTGGTTTATGAGTCTATGGTGAAGGCCTCAGTTGATAAGGGACAGGCTGAAAGTCGATCAGAGTCGTCAAAAGTCATGTTGATGTGAGGGAAGAGAGAGTTGGAGTTCGAGGTGGACGATTGGGTATTTCAAGGTATCTACCATGAAGGGAGTCAGTGCGGTTTGGAAAGAAAGGAAACTCAGTTCCCGATATGTTGGCCTATATGAGAAGAGTTGGTAAGGCAACGCATAGTTTTAATTCTTACCCTCAAGTTATCTTTCGTACATCCCGTGTTTCATGTGTCGCTTTTTAAGAAATGTTTGGGAGACCCAACCCTAGTAGTCTTGCGGACAAATTGGGTTGATGTAAAGGATAGCTCGCCTATGAGGAAGTTCCAATTTAAATATTGGATCGTCAGGGTTCGAGAGCAAGGAACAAGGAAGTAGCTTCAGTAAAGGTGTTATAGAGGAATCAACATATTGAGGGAGCTAGTGCGGGAAGCCAAAGCGATATGATAGCTAAATACCCACACTTACTCTCTACCGCCAATGTCGCCTAGAGGTATTAGTTTTGACCTAAAACTCTATTTAGTTTCATGTTCAAAGCCTGCACAAGTTTCTTTTTATATATAAGGGTGTGTATGTAATTTTAGAATTCAAGCCTAGCCGTATATTTTGAATTAGGAGGTAGCTCCGCGCTGCTTAATTGATCAAAGATTTGAATAAGGACAATCGCATGTTTCTTTTTTTTGCTTGTTTTCAATATTCGAGGATGAATGTTCCCAAGGGGGAGATATTGTTATACTGAAGCCCAAAGATCGACCCGGAGTTGAAGCCGAGAAAATGAAAAGTTGATGTTGTACTCTCAGACAAGTCATGAGACGATTTCGTGAAAAGATCCCACGAGTCGTCGGGTGACTTGTGGGGAGGCTACCGAGGAGTTTGGGAAATTTGAAGAAAATGGTCCCCACGAGGGTGGCACCGACTTCGCGGTCAAACTCCATGAGTCGTTAGGTCGGGCCGTGGGGGTTGGGGAAGAAGGAAAAGAGAAGGAAGAAGAACAAAGTTGTACTTCACTGTGTTCGTGGTCACCCTAACGAGTCATGATGTTAATCAAGTTACTTGAGCTCCTAGAGACAAGGTGTAAGGCAATGTACTTGACGATAAAAGCCGAATGAAGTCATTGCCCCCGACCATTTAGTCGTCAGTCGTCCATTAGACCACCTCGGAAGTAATTTCCTCAAGGAATTTAGTAAGGGCCTTTTCGTAATTCCTAAGTTCCCGAAGCCTTAACTACATCATTTAAGGCTCATTTTAGTAGGTTTCAGGAGGGGAAAACCTATTCTAGCTACTTCCTTCAATGCATACAAACTTGAGAGGTTGAGGAGGTGATCTAGGAGCAAGTCTTCAAGGTTTTCATTCAAATCTTTCTTGGCCAATCAGAGAAGTGGTAGAATCAGTCCCTTCCGTGTATGTAGGGTTATGAATGGGTGTTTCCCCTCCCACACCCATACCCAATTTCTATCTAAGTATGAGAATTTCCTATGATCAAGTACGGGTTTTATCCAAAAGCATGAATCTTCAATTTCTTCACATGGGTATGAATTGACTATGATTTTATTATCAAATTGTGAAGCATGGGCTAATTTTTTTATAATGATTTCACTAAAATTACGTTTCTAGCCTTATGAATGTTGAAGTTCATCGAAGGATATGATCATGAAAATGAGATTTGTGAAGTAAATGTACTAATGATGAGATATTATGAGTAAAAACATGATTTGAAGCTGCCCATGTTTATAATTATGTTTTCAATGAGAATTAAGTATTTCTAAGTATCATAAGGCCTTGGGCAATGCCACATGTTAAGTTTAAGTGAGGATATTCCCGAACTAAGCTTGCCACCTTGTTTAAGAGCAAAGACTCCCAAATTTTATATTCTAGCTTGTGGTATGTTTAGCAATCTTTCTATGCATAGCTTACCATGGTTTTGGAGCAAGGCTCCCAAGTATGTTTTCGCCTTGTGGTATGCTTTGAACAAGATTCTCATATGCATGATTTCGTATTTGAGATGTATTTGATCATTGTTTCGTCAATAGACGATGTTGGAGCTTCATTATATACGATGTAGAGCATTTAATGTTTTGGGAGAAGAGTCTAAGCACCGAGTAGGCTAAAGGCCGATCACCCTATGCCCTAGAACTACACGCCAATGTAAGTTGATATATATTTATTTTTGGGACCTCTCTTGTGAGCTATCCCCGGCCCTAATGGCCCTTGAGCTTGATAGTGATATTATGGTAGCGTCCTTAGCCCCCGGCAAGGTTTTGGACGGCTCTACCCACTTGAGTATAAGGAAGGGGACCACGTAAGCTCTAAGTGATGAGTCTCCCATTGTTCTATATGATTCGTATATACATATTCATTACTCATGATTATTATATACACATGCATGTTCTAAAAAGCAAGATTTACCTGCTAATGTCCGCCTTTTCTATAAATATCATCGTTACACCCCGTAAACCGACATGTAGATGGACTATTCGCGTGTTGGTTAAGATTTTTGATGCCATACATGCTAGGAAAAGGCTCGGGGAAAGACCGATAAGAGATTCACAAACCATCGCGGAGGAGCCTGGCAGCAGCCCTCCGCGATGGCAACGTGCCACGGAGGGAGGGCCGCGATGGCAGCTGTCATCGAGGCCCCCCGGTCTGTGCCCAAGTATATAAAGCCCAACTTTGGTTTTAATGATAATTTCATAAACTCTGTAGAGAAACCGAGGGAAAATAGGGAGAACGAAGACTTTGATTACATTCTGTCCGATTACGCCCGTCAAACACGCCTAAACTCAAATTAACTCGTATACCGAGGTATTAAGCAAAGAAGGAGCATTCCTACGATTTAGTTTCATGAAATTCACCGCGAATCATCGCGGCAATCGAGTTAAGGTAAGTGGAATTGCTCCAAATTAGTTCCAATATACTCCTAGCCCTAAAGTGAGTATTTCTCCCTTCCTCCGGGACTCGAGAAATAGCGAAGCTGACTGCGATAAGCCAAAGTTTGGGTTATATAAATATTAAAAGTGATATTTTCGTAATGTTAGCGTATTTAGTTCTAATTGATATATATATATATATATATATATGAATGCAGCTGGGAGAAATAGCAAGTTTACGACGAGCTACGCCCAAGCAGTCGGGAAATCAAGCGAAGGTGATGTAAAGCTAATTTCTTCGGCAAGTTAGTAATCCAAGATAGCAAATAGCGTGAACTATAGAAGAAAGAATTCAAGTCGAGAATTGAGTCCAAAGATGAATCTAGCAAGCATGTTTTATAATATTATGATATATTCTGTAATAAAAGGTAAAGCAATATCGTATAGTCGATAATATTTCAGATACAGTATATCTTAGTATGAGAATCCGCTAATGCGTAAGAGATTCGTAATAGAATATCAAAATATGGATGGTATTTTCGTATCAAACATGCTTGCTATATGTGATTATTGTTTGTTGAGCCTTGTTTGTGTTATGAGGGCACCCTCAGAGCTTCCTTGCCGCCTGTGGTTAATAGCCGTGTTGACTCGCCCGCGAGGGTGAGAATACGTCACTCCTAAGTGAGTGGCATGCCGTCCGCAAAGAGTAGAAGAAAATGGGATGCAAAGATTCCCCCCATATCGTGTTGATCAAACATAGCATTATAGCTTACCCTGCCGAGCGTTTGCGCCTGTAACGCTTACAGCTTACAAATACAGATTGCGCTTGCAGCATGTGAGCCCCCTTCGACTCGATACAAGAGTAGTCAAGGGCCCGTAGAGCCCAAGCCGCATATCCATGGGCCGGTAAATATGCTTGTAGTTAGTAGGCAAAATGGAGTATTTACTTTTGGATGGTTTTTGACCCTGCAGTGGTATATAGATTGTGTGTTGCTTGCACCTTCCGGGCTTATGGGGGCTGGTATAGGTCCTTGTATGTTATATATGTATATACATGATATCTATTAGCTGATAGATGCCGGGTCGCCATGACGACAGTATGATTCTACCTTACCTTCAAGATGTATAAGCTACTTCGCGATCCCGCCAGCCTGCACAGCTGCAACATACTCTTCGCTATTCAGAATTTACTAGCATTGTTGTTTATATTCAGTTGTTCAGTTTGCTTTACATACTGGTACCGGTGGTACTGACGCCCGTTTGGGTGCCATTACTTGCCTCAGTGTAAATTTGAGACGAGGAGCCAACCCCACGTGATCCTAGCTAGCCGCAGAGTCACGCCCTATCATCCTGAGTTGATATTAAGAGGTTTATACCATTTTTCTTTTGTTGTACAGTACGGTGTAGGTCGGGGCCCTGTCCCGAACCATCTTATCAGTTTCTTAGAGGCTTGCAGTCTGTATATATCTCCCTGTGGTTGTTTATGTTGGCCGTATGGGGCCTTATCCAGTTAGTAGTGGTGACCTTGCCGGTCACGTAGTTGTTTAGCATTTGTTATATTGATTCAAAAATAACTAGTCAGCATGGTGGCCTTGTCGGCCCGCATAGGTTCCCTTGTATTGATGAAATTCTGGTTAGTTGTTGTTATTGTACAGGTGTCTATAGGCCTAGCCAGCCGGGGGCTGTATTTACAGCCGCTATATAACCCGTTGATTCCGTGAATCAGAGTTAGAGCTAGTCGGGCACTAGAAGTACTTAGGCTTAGCAGTCCAGTAGTTCAGGTCCTAGTAGGGCACCAGATGCCAGTCAAAGCCCCCAAGGCGGGGCGTGACAATCATATTGCATATTTGAGTCATTGGAGTTAGTTTGACGTGTAAAGATATGTTATATCATGTTATAAAATTGTCATTATTTCAGAAAAAATGCATACAAGCCCTACTCTCAGTTTCTGATGTTATGTTTAACTATGCATTGCCTTTAAAAGATTTTACTTACTTTAGCGGTCTTACTTACCTTGCATACTCGGTACATTCCACGTATTGACCACATACTTTCTATACTGTATCATTTCATGATACAGGACCTGGCTCTCAACTTCATCCCCTCTCTTAGATATCTTATCGGAGTTAGTGTCTGCTTATTGGTGAGTCCTCATCTTCCAAGGACCCGACTATCTATCTTTTCTTTATGCATTTCAGTTTTCAGCTTGTTGAGTTAGTTGGGTTCTTGTCCCATCAACTCGTCATGTTTAGAGGCTACTGAGACATATGTATGTATTTAGCTTCAGATTTTATATTCTGATGTTATATTCAAGCTAGACTTCCGCTAAGATTGTATTGCCGATTATTTAGTCTCTTATTTGTATTTAGATGTATGCTTATACCATAGGTCCACTTGGGGTCTCTTTGGAGCTCCTTGTCCCGTGTCGTGATCCGGGCCTTTGTTCAGGTCGTGACACATACTTGGGGTGTCCTAAACGCTTGTGATCTAGTCAGTGGGAGTTGCAGTCGCAACCCCAGAATTCTCAGCAGCTGGAGTCTCAAACTAGACTCCAACCTCAATAGTAGTGGCATAGGTTGTGGCGAGTGCACTATTTGAAGTTGTAGGAACGAGGGAAATAGGTATGCCCCCACTTTCCTCACACTAGAGCTGCCGGCACCTTTCACCCTTTCCTGTATCTCTTTCTCATGTGCCTCGGAGGTGTGTCAACTATCATTGAGGGCAACCTTCAATGCTTGCTTTTCCTTCTCTGTCCTCCTTCTTTCCTCATCCTCCACTCCCTTAGTGGCCCACTTCTTTTTTCCTTTTTCATGCGGAATCGGCTTAAGGTCAAAAAATCGAGGAATCTCCACATCCATGTCCTCCTCAATCACTGACAGAGCTTGTGGTGGTAATATTGGAGTCTATCGAGATTACATATCTACAATAGAGGCTCTTAATGTTGCCAGCTCTCTCTCAATCATACCCCAGTCCCAGGTCTGAGTCTCAAATCGGAACTGATTGAGGCTTACCTCAAATCCATCCAATGTTATGTGCAACCCCCATGCTGCATCCTCTATCTCCTTCTTGACCCGTGGCTTGACTTTCTCCAGTAACAAGTCAATTTTCCGTTTGGCAATCGTCGGTCTCTTGGCCATCTTTCTTATATCAGCCTCAGAGACTAGCATGTAACCAGTGGGAATGGACTGGGAAATGCAACCTAATGGAATAGATGTGGTAGCGGCTAACCGAAAACTCCATGCTCTTCTCAGCCTTGGTAGAGGCATCAATTTGCTCACCTCCACCCAGATCACCCTTAATCAATCTTGGCCCCATGACTGGACCTTGGACATAGGCTATGTTTACGCCTCTGGCACATATGCAAGCGTACACGATCGTACAAGTAATATAATGACTCTTAAGAGCCGGATGTCGAACTCACATGGATTGGAGTTTAAATGAATTACAAAGTTCAAGTGTTAATTCAAATTTCAAAAGTTCTAGTTTTCAAGATTTGGGTTGTTTGTTACTAAATTTAGTTTTGATCACAAAGTAATTTGAATAACAATAGTAAGAACCATCTAGAGATAAGGTCGAATAATCCTGTAAAGCTACATTCGCATTGGTTCAAGTATGCACTTTCATTTGTTGTCTCACAAAATAAATGTAATGTTCATAGTCTTTTGAGCCTCTAAATATAGATGAATTAACCTTACAATTACATCATTGAGCGGGGACATGACAACTTAATTCATAAGCAATTATCTATGTGGAGTGGTTTTCGAGGTTATGGCCCTTGGTTATAGACTTTGGAATCTCTAACCATTAAACCTAGAATTAACTTCGCAACTACGTCTGTGAGTGGTGATATGATAATCTAATCCTAAGTGTCTAGCTATTTCCCCATTTAATAACCAAGCAAGGCAAATTAGGTATATTTCTATCCTAACCGCAGATTAAGTCTTGACAACTTGAACTTACTTCTTGAATTCCTAGTTCTAACCTAGGTTTTGCTTTCTCAAGTTTTGCCTAGGCTTAACGAATACATTTTAATGTTGATCAAGCATCAAAATGATAAAAAGCAAGAATGCAAGACAAACAACCATGAAAACTTGAACCAATTATGAAATTAAGCAATTACATTCATGTTTGTGGCCTCAACCCTAGAAGAAAGGTTTTAGCCACTCATGATAAGACAAGAATTCATTGTAATGTTTGAATTCATGAACAACAAGAATGGAAAAATAAAGAAAGAACGAACCCTAGGTAGAGTTTCCTTTGTCTCTCCTTCGCTCCTCTACATTTTTCAAATTAAAACCATGATCCAATTAAAAATTAATCCAAGTGTTTAATTTATAATAACTGAAAATTTGTTATGAAGGGACTGCCTCTGTGCCACGCTGCCTATTGAAGCTTGCCCTATGTGGCACGGAGCTATCACGCAGGCTTACTGGAAATGGGCATTGATGGCATAGCATGGCAAGGGCAAACGCGCATGGCACGCTCTTGGTCACGGAACTGGCTGGCATAGTGTGGCACGGAGTGGGCAGGCACTTCGCACGTCATGGCACGACGCAGATGCGCAGGCCTACTGCCTTGGCATGTCCTCGTGCGCACATGCACGGCGTGACACGACGCCTGTCATGCCTGTGTGCCAGCATGACATGCTGGGCTGTGGCAACCTCAATTTTCATCTTCTTCATGCAACTTCATCAACACTCATCCTGAGCTTCCTTTTTCTCATGCCTTTTCATTCCGAGCCCCATCCTTATCATATTTCGCCAACAAACATGGGCTAATCACATAGGTTAGTTCAAGCATGCATTTATATACAAAACACATGAGATTATAATTAATTTAATCGGTAAACATGACTAAATTAAGGTATAAAATAGCAATTGGGCATATTTATATGCCCAAGATTAGGCTACCAAATTCAAATCTTCCTTAATCAATGTTATGTCTATCGTCCTGGTGTTGGTAATCAGATTATCAATATCCAGGAAGACATGCACACTAGACTCCATGCACAACTGACAGACCAAGCTCGGGAATGGGAAATTAGTGTTGTACTTGACCACCCACTCCCGAATCTCTGTGGAAATGATCCGGCGAATATTCAGCACATATCCCGACATGATATACACCACCAAGTCTACCCAATCCGCACTCAGACATTGTCATTCACTATAGGAGCGAGCCGATGTTGGAAAATGGAGCGCTATGACTTAGCTCTATTGGCTTCCTACCTGTAACCCATTCTACTTCTTCTTTGTCCTCCGCGATAATATTAGCCATCCATCTGAAGTGCATCAACTTTTCCTTGGTGCTCAACTTGCTGATCCCCTTCAATGCTTCCATACGATAGTCATACTCTATAGTCTGGGTCAGCACAGTATAATCACCACCATCAAGACCCAAGTGATAGTCCTTTCAAATATATCTACTTGTATGGCTCTCACTCGAACTGAGTCTAGCACGGGCTCCTTCTTAATTACATTCCTTAAAGGAGCATTGCTCTCCGCGGTGTAGTAATAGTTGGCATTGAACTCACGCACCATCTCCATGCTATATTTGACCGAAGTCTCAGCCATCCGGTTCATATTGTAGACCTCAAAGAGCCTTTTAAGCTCTAAGACCTCATTCAAGGCATTGGTCCGAATCCGAGGCTCCTCCTGTATACTACGGCTAAGGTTCCCTTTGTCATTGAGTGATAACCCCGCATAGTAAACATTCTGAGATCCCTATATGGTCCATCTTTTGGACCTTGCATCTAGTGTGGAGGGAGGGTCAAAGTCCTCCTCCAGTTCACCGAACTCCTTAGCGGAACTCTCCTTATCACCGGACTCCGCACTGAATTCCCCTTTTTGACAGACTCCTCATCCTCATTATCATCATCCTAGGACTCCTCAGCATCATTATTTCCCTCCTCTTCATCATCCGCATGAGTATCTTCACTATCGTACTCAGCCCCTTCTCCTCCCTCTTCAGACTAGGGAAGTGGAGATGTGGTCACCTGCTGCTTCCTTAGCCTTGGATTATTCCCTAGTGGTCAATATTGGAGATTCTGAGGAGGATTTAATGTCAAAGTGCACCTCAAAACCACTAGGGTTGTGCGAGTCTGGCTTGTCCTAGAGCTACCGCTTCTTAGTAATTTCTTCCGTGTGACAACCTCTTGTTGCTTTTTGTTTCCTTTGGAAGGAATTGGACCTATGGAATACATGTTAGATTCTCAAAGCACAAATATTTACACACTAAATCTTGTACTCTGTCAGAATAGACGACTCTCAATATGGGACATTATATGAACAGATGACCCATTGTTGCGGTCATTGAATGTGATTTTGAAAATTTTCCAATTAAGCCTTCATTACACGAGCCAATTCAACGGCGTTATGATATACAACATTCCATTAAATGGTCCATTCAATGGTATCACTGTGTTGCAATCTGCAGAACCTCTCACAATGACTACGATCAACGATCCGTTATTTGAAACAATGGTTCGTTGAATGAGTCGTTGATAGAGTCTAGCATCTGGGTTACTGGGCAGTCCCAATGACCAAATCAACGAGCTGTTGTGAGCTAAAACGAGTTTTTGATTGGTTCATGAAGCCTGCCCTCACATGCATCTGTTTAGTTCAAAATTTGACAAACCTCCCAAGTATTATATTTGAATTTTAAGCATGTTTTTGGGATCACACCTATTTTATTAGGTTTCAATTTCAATTATGCTTTAAAGTTTTCAAGTTAAATAGTCGTAAACTATGGCCATACTCCCTCCTACACTTTTCGATTACAGTCTAAGGCTAAAATGATGATTAATTATTGAATTCCAATTTCTAATTACATTAAACTAGCATTATGCATTTCAAATATGAAGGACATAGAGAGGACGGAATAAGCACAAACACATTTTCTCAATAATAGTGTACTCACTTTAGCATATGAAGATGAAATCAAGTTATAGGCTTGAGAAATTCGGCAAATCAATCACATATTGGGGGTAATTTGTGGGTAGTCGTTGAATTGTTGTTTGTGCTCGAATTTAGTGGGAGTAATGGACAAAAATATTTTGAATGAAGAGAGTTTTATTTCGGGTAGTAGGTGTATAAGAGGGATGGGTTCGGGCGAGCCAGGACGAGTCATGTTGTTTTTAAACATTTTAAGTGATGACCATGACTTGTCCAATGGATCGTGTGTTCAAACGAAGACTCATCCTATGTTCCCGTGGTTTCAAAATTTAAAGACTTACCTGGGAACCTACGGGCATAGACGACGAGCCGTATGTTCTCAAATGGCTCGTACTATGCGTCCATAGGTTTCATTACATGTTTCTAGATGCCATAGGAAGTGCTCAGAATGGGTTATCTAATGGCTAGTCCGATTGAAGAATGGTCTGTTGTGACCAGCCATGAGATCACTTCTGAAACTAGCATTCCCTGAGTGAGAAACAACGACTAGAACTATAAGTTGTACTAAGTTAGTACGGTTCTTTCTGTGACTTGTAGTTCAGGCCTGTGCTGAATTTTTCTGAATTTTCCCATGTTAAACCTGCACATATCAGCACCCATGAACACTATTTTTAATCTACAATTACAACTTGGATTGCCTCCCAAGCAGCGCCCGATTTAACATTGCGGCACGACACGAGCATCTTGATTACTCAGACTTCGTCAAGACCACCACCATAGGTTGCCTCCTATGAAGCACCTGATTTAATGTTACGACACAACACAAATCCCCGTGTTACTCAGACTTCTCCCAAGGCCCAGAGGTCAACCAGTTTGATCTCTTCGCTCGTTCTCATATATGCTTTGACCCGATGACCATACACCTTGAATCTCTTCCCTTCATGATTCTCCAGCTCAATTGCACCATATGGGAACATATGGAATGGACCCAACCACTTAGACATCAACTTGCCAAGAAACAAGCGAAGCCTTGAATTGAACAGCAAAACCAAATCCCGAAGGCTGAACTCTCTCAGCTCAATTTTTTGGTCATGCTGTATCTTCATCCTCTCTTTGTAAATTTCTGAACTTTCATAGGTTTTCAAACTAAATTCATCTGACTCATTCAGCTAATCAAGCCTCAAGTTCACCGCATCACCCCAATTCAAATTCATCTTCTTGAGCGCCCACATGGCTTTATGCTCAAGTTCGACATGAAGATGACAATCTTTCCCATACACAAGCTAATAAGGAGACATACCTATAGGGGTCTTGAAGGTAGTCTGGTATGCCCATAAGGCATCATCTAACTTTTTAGACCAATCCTTCCTATTAGCATTCACATTCTTCACTAGGATGGTCTTTATCTCCAAGTTGGAGTCCTCAACTTGCCCACTACATTGTGAGTGGTAAGGTGTTGCCACCCTATGTTTCACCCTATATTTTTCAAGAAAATTTCGAAATAACTGGTTGTAAAAGTGTGAACCCCATCACTTATGATTTCCCTAGGAGTCCTAAAGCTGGAGAAAATGTTTCGCTTCAAGAATGTTGTGACACTCTTGCCTTCTTTATTGGGAAGCACAACTGCCTCCACCTACTTAGATACATAGTCCACAACTAAAGTATGTACTTCATCCCATTCGAGCTCACAAACAGGCCCATGAAGTCAATGCCCCACATATTAAATAGCTCAATAACAATAATAGGAGTAAGAGGGAGCTCATGCCTTAGTGATATGCCTCATTACCTTTGACATGCATCACATGCCTTTGCAAAATCATGTGCATCCTGGTGAATAGTTGGCCAATAGTTTCCATATTGCAAAATTTTATAGGCTGTGCGGATCCCGCTAAGATGACCCCCAACGGGGGGACGAGTAACAATCCTCCAATATGCTTAACATCTCAGCCTCGGGCACACACCTCCCGATTACCCCATCAGCACAAATGAAAAATAAGTATGGCTCATCCCAGAAAAACTTTCGCACATCATACATGAACTTCTTTCTCTGGTGGAAGGCTAAATACTTAGGTACCACATCACTCACCAAATAGTTAGCAAATTCTACAAACCATGGGATGAGATCCTGTGATGCAACCAAAATCTGTTCATCAAGGAATGTATCGTCTATATCAAGCTCATCTCTAAGTGTTGCATATGCCTCCAATATCGACATGTGATCCGACACTTGATTTTTTGTCCCCTTCCGATGCTTAATCTCAAACTCAAACTCTTGCAGCAACAATACCCATCTAATCAACCATGGCTTGGCATCCTTATTTTCCATCAAATATCGCAGAGCTGCATGGTCTGTATGAAATATCACTTTAGTTCCAAGCAAGTGAGCTCGAAACTTCTCAAATGCAAATACCATAGCCAACAAGTCTTGCTCGGTCATGGTGTAATTTTTCTGAGCTGCATTAAGCGTCTTGCTAGCATAATAGATCGAATGAAAAATCTTCTCACGCCTATGGCCTAAAACAGCATCTAGGGCCACTTCGCTAGCATCGCACATCACCTCAAATAATAAGAACCAGTTAGTAGTAGTCAATCTCTCTTTCTAGCACTCGAAAGCCTTCAAGCATGTATCATCAAATACAAACTTCACCTCTTTCTCAAGTAGCTTGCACAAGGGACGTGCAATCTTTGAGAAGCCCTTGATGAATCTCCGATAGAACCCCGCATGACCTAAAAAGCTCTAAACACCCTTTACAAGAATTGGAGGTGGGAAACTAGCTATTACATTCGATCTTTGCTCTGTCCACCTCAATGCCCTTACCCAAAATCCTGTGGCCAAGCACAATACCTTCCTTGACCATGATATGGCACTTTTCCTAATTTAGCACCAAGTTGGTCTCTTCACACCTCCACAGCATCTTGCTCAAATGAGCCAAGTAATCATCAAAAGAGTCACCTACCATCGAGAAATCATCCATAAAAACTTCAATGGTATCCTGCACAATGGCAGAGAATATTGATATCATGCATCCTCTTGAAGGCAAACGTTCCATAGAGGAAGGTGAAGGTGGTTTTCTATTGGTCTTTGGGGGCTATGGAGATTTACTTGTACCTCGAATAACCATCAATAAAGAAATACCACTCTTGCCTGCA
Source organism: Datura stramonium (assembly GCA_018107945.1). Taxonomy (NCBI): domain Eukaryota; kingdom Viridiplantae; phylum Streptophyta; class Magnoliopsida; order Solanales; family Solanaceae; genus Datura; species Datura stramonium. The sequence continues at coordinate 124,990 of JACEIK010004390.1, forward strand.
AGTCAATATAGCATCTGATCCATGAATGGCATCGGGAAATGATCTTTCTGCGTCCAATTGTTTAGCTTTCGATAGTCCATACATACTCTCCAACCCATGACTGGACTCAATAGAATGAGCTCATTATTAGCATTTGAAACCACAGTGATTCCACCCTTCCTTAGCACACACTGGACTAGGCTTACCAATTTATTGTCTGCAATAGAGTAAATACGCCTATAACCAACCACTTAATAATCTCCTTCTTGACCACCTCTTGAGTAGGTGGATTCAACCTACGTTGATGCTCAATACTCAAAATACAGTATGGCTCAAGTTGGATCTTATGTGTGCAAATACCTAGTGGGATCCCAATAATATCCGCAATGGACTATCCAATAGCCTTCTTGTACTTCTTCTGAGCAGAGACCAAAGCCTTCACTTGCCATTCCACCAAGTCCGCTGCTACAATGACCGGTAATGTATTTCTGGCTTCCAAAAGTACATATCATAGATGCGATAGGAGCGCCTTGAGCTCCAAGACTGGAGGCTCCTCAATAGATGACTTGGCCAATGGGGTTACACAATTCTTCAATCAATATCAACCTTTTTTGGAGCATAAGTGCACGACCCTATATCGATAAGTGCATTAACTATCTTATCACCCTTATTTATCTCATTAGCATCTATATTCATCAATACCGTTGCTAAGTCCTCAATACTCAACCTCTCCTCAATAGGCATCATTGGAAGCTCAGCCTCCACTATATCAATCACTGAGACCACCCACATATCATTGGTTGTTTCATAGGCTGACACACATTAAAGATCACTTCTTTATTATTCAACCGGAACATCAGTTGTTCGGTCTCCATGTCCATAAAATCCTGACTAGTGGCAAGGAATGGTCACCTAAGATAATGGGAACCTCAAAATCCACCTCATAGTTAAGAATAACAAGGTAGGTAGGAAATATAAAGGACTCAACCTTCACAGAACATCATAAAGGATCCTTACCAGATCTTTCACTATACGATCAGCCATCAGAAGCCGCATTGTAGTCGGTTTGGGGGCTCCAAATCCCAATTGTCTGAACACTGTTAGCGGCATAAGATTAATATTGGCCCCTATATCACATTGAGCCTTGGAAAAATTGAAAGCTCCAATAGTGCACGGTATGGCGAACGCTCTAGGGTCTTCCTTTTTCTGCACAAGAAACTGAGGTGTTATTGCATTACAATAGTAAAAATTATTCGTAGGATCAAATCTCACGGTCCTCTTCTTAGTGATGAGATACTTCATAAATTTCTCATAGCTAGGCATCTGCTTAAGTGCCTCGACTAAAGGAATGTTCATAGATAATTGTTTCAGCATTGAAATAAATTTATGATACTTCCCTTCTTCAGCCTTTTTCTTCAACCTCTACGCGGAAGGTGGAGGAGGTCTAGGAATGGGATTCAACTTTTGAGAGGCCTCCTTCTCCTTTTCTTTTTCAAACATACTCTCATTTTTAATACAAGGAGTTTTCTTTTAAGCTGCATCATCTACTATGACCCGATCCTCAGAATCTGGCACCTTATCATCATCAATCAATCAGGCTCAACTGTCTCATCAACACAATCAGCATAGGAGGATCAATCATTGCTTTCCTACTTCTAGTAGTAATAACCATACAATGATTGCCATTTTTTGAGTTTTGCATTGTGTTACTAGGAAGTGTGCCCTTATACGTCTGATTCATAGCAACAGACATCTGACTAAGCTGCTGGTCAATCTTCTTAATAGCAATGGCATGCAACTCTACATTTTGGTTCATCCTAGATATATTTGCACGAAGTTCCTTAAAGTGACCATCAATAGCCTCCATATGCTTTAAGACTTTGGAAAATATATCCTCTACCCTAGAACCACTAGATTCTACTTCTCAGTTTCCTAGGGGAACATATAACCCTTTTGTCATTTTTGTAACCCTCACGCAATCACCATTGTTTCTTCCGCTAGTCCTATCCCTGTATTGGCCTCGATTGTAGTTATTGTCTCTATAATAGCTCTGACCTTGGTTCCCTTGACCTTGGCGCTAAGAGACTTGGTTAGACCCTTGCGCATTGGTCCGAAAATCTGCCCCTTGAACATTCAAATAATTTTCTTCCTCCTTAGACTCTGACTCTTCACCATTATTCCTTTGGGTTTTGCCTTGAGAACCAACTGCATTTACCTTTTTTATCCCGACTCTCATAATATGCTTGGAAAAAACCCCCCACTATGGTTTTAATCTCAACAATATCATGATCTCTCTCTTCATCCTTCCTCCTATGCTCCACAAACATACCTACTGCATAAGTACCAGCAGGAACCTCTACCTCTCGTGTGTGCCATCCGCGATCGGTTTTAATGATCTGGTCAAGTACCTCAGCAGCCTCAGCATAAGTGTGACTCATAAATGTCCCTCCAGAAACAGTATCGGCCACCGCTTTTGTATTAGCATTCAAAGACCTATAGAAGATCTCCAACAATGCATCCTTCGGTATCCTATGGTTGGGCACTTGTTTTAGCTTTTTGTTGAACCGAAACCAAGTCTCATGGAGTGCTTCAGAATTTAACTGTCTGAAGTTGTATATTATATCCTTCAGCTACAATGCTATGTAAGGTGGAAGGAATCTCTCGAGAAAAGTCCTTTTGAGTTCCCTCCAAGTAGTAATAGAATCATTTGGCAACTCACCTAACCAGAGCATTGCCTCACTCCACAATGAAAAGGAAAATAACCTCAGATGAACTGCATCCTAATTCACCCCCAGTTGTTTGTATGCATTGGAAATACCCATAAAATTAGTCATGTGAGTATGTGCATCATCAATAGCATGACTAGCGAATATCCCCTTTATATCAAGCAATTAGATCATTACACTAGTAATATCAAACTTCGCTCCAACAAGCAAAAGTGGAGGAACAATAGCACCAGTTGCAGTGGCCTCATCAATATCAGTATCATCATCGTCATCAAAGTACCAATGCCTCTGCTGGTCTGGACTTCTATTCTTTCTAGCTCGCTCAACATCGGCAACTTGGCATTGCTCTTCAGCAAACCTAGCTGCCTCTCTTTCCCTTGCATGAGCCTATTCTTTAGCCAACATCCAGGCTATTGCTTCTTCTGTTGTCTCTTGCTCGCTGATGTTGGCCATTTTCCTTATATTTATCAAAGTTCATTCAAGTTTGTGATCAATTGGAACCAGGGGTTTTCCTTGGCTCTGGGTATTGGACATACGCGAACCTGAGACCTAGAAAGAAAATAAAACAGAAATAAAGACCAACAGCAAAGAAAACACAATTAACTAAAGCCTAAGCCATATTCCCCGCAATTGTGCCAAAATTTAATTTCGCCCAAATTACACCTCTAGATGATAT
>JACEIK010004391.1:29824-52482 GCA_018107945.1 Datura stramonium
ATGCACGTCTACTGCTTCTGAAACTAATATTTTTTTATTTTAATTTATTTATTTATTTTTTAATTCATTTTGAAAATAATGTCTCTGTCCTTTTTTGATACTTTTTATAGTTTTAATTTTTCATGACATGTTTAAAATCATGAATTAAAAAATATTTTAATATATTTTACGTATTTTAATTTAAGATAAATTATTATTTTTTAATTTCATGTCAAATTAAAACCAAGCATTAAATTGAATTTGAAGAAGTATATTTTAGCAAGGGAATGCCTTTGTATTCGGACTCTTACCAATGCCAAAAACTAAAGAATAAGAATGAAGGTTATTTGGATTATTTCTCTTCTTAAGAAAAAAGCTTTTTTGTATTATTTCTCTTCTTAAGAAAAAGTAAATACAAGTAATTATAAAAGCGAGATGCCCATAACCGATAAGTTTGGCACTGACAACGGAAAAGATCCCAAATTTGTTCTTCAAAGAATAAAAGTTATGTATATTGACTACAACAATACAACTACTAAACTTCAAAAAGAATTTAAATGTCCAGCATTGCTCCAACCTGGAATAAAAATGACAAAATAAAAGGAAAAAAAAAAAAGAAGAGCCGAACCGGTTCGATCATCTCTTTTTCCTGAAAACAACTTCCGTATCCAAACCGAATCCATCAACGGTTCGAGTATGAACCAACTCGGACCGCATAAACAGTTTCTTCAAGGGCTCAACACTGTACAAATCGTTCGCCGAATACTTATCTGCCCGTCTAGATAACGCCACGTGTAACACGCAAACCCCGCCGGGCTTCAAAGTCCGTTCGATCTCCGACACGAATTTCTCCGGATAAAGCGCGTGATCAAACACGTTGGAGAATTCCAGATCGAACGTCTCATCGTCAAACGGTTGGTTATGGAAATCGCCCTTCACCACCAATGGCGGGTAGGGTACCAGGTCCATTCCGACTGAATCCGGAACTCCGACCCGTTTCAGCGCTTCCACTTCCTGACCCATCCGGGCACCAATGCAAAGCACCTTGGATGAATCTGAGATAAGCTTTCTATTTTTAAGCTCGCCGAAGAATTTTGAGAAAACTTGAATTTTCCGATCCCAGTCACGGGTCGTCCATATTTTTCGTAGTTTCGGATTGAGGGTCTTGTTTAGCTGTTTCTGGATGTAGGAATCGTAGGTGGCGTATCCGGGTCGGATTTTGAGATCCGAATCAGAATTTGATGTTGTGGTACTGGAGACGAGGGTGGAGGATGAGTTCCGATGAGAGAGAAAAAGAAGGATGGGTATTGATACGAGGACACCGAAAAAAATGCATTTGGATATGGTCATGGATGGTTTTGATGATGATAGGCTAGTTTCTTTCATCTTTGCAATCGCTTGCACTGTATGTATAGGTATATACAACAATTATGGAAAAACAAATTAAAAAGCTATATATGTGTATGGACTGTTTGAACCTTTCCTCTGATCGCTCGTTCTCTACCCGGAAAAGTTAATTTGATCGATTCCGGGGAAATTCAGGCAGGGGATTAGAAGAACACAAGGGGCAAGGTACTCGGAGGAAGAAAAAGGTTAAGAGGAGAAATATATGAACACTTGGGCGTAAGAAGGCATGCATGCGGTGCTTCCTGTTGCTTGCGTTTATGCGCTTTGGTGGTAGCTAGTATACCATATAAGGCGATAATAGCAATGTGACTTGGAGCCACACTATTAAAATATACCAAAGTCGATGTATTCTTTTGTATAATTTATTCACTTTACTTACCGTATATTAAGTAATTTATTTTAAATTTATATAGAACTAGTATAATTATTTTATTGACGCATATCTGATTTAAATTAATTTTTAGATAAAATAAATTTTATATTATCATTGTCCTGCCTACTTTGCTTATTTATTTCTCTCTTTTGGGAAAGATTTGAAATTAACTTGCAACCCGTCTCGCTCCTTATATTTTAGTAAATATGTAATTTAATATCTGTAATTATATATGTAAATTAATATAAGGCTATTGTAATTNCCAGTCCCTGTGGGATCGATACTTGGCTTACTTGAGCCACTTACTACTTGTTCGACCACGTGCACTTGCGTGTAGTCATCCAGACAGCCGAACAGTTCACTTGACTTACCCTTACCTAGATATCAGATTAGCTATTCTTGGACAAGTTCAAGCTATTAGATGCGGTTTGATTGCCTCAAATCTTCGTTGTTAATCCCTTTTCCCATTCATTATTCCCTTGGTTTGATGAGTAAGAATAAGGCGATTTCTAATGTCCGCGACCGTTAAGAAGCAATTAAAATGAAGGGAAGAACAACATATGTATAAACCTCATTCAAGAATCACTAAGTATTTTGCCTATATTTGTTAAATTATCATGGTTCCCACAACCCTAGTTATGAAATTTAGCTACTCATGCTTGAAGAATTATAATTAACGATTATAGTAGAAATCATAATCATAAACTTACAAGTAATTATAGAAGAAATCACACTTCTTGAATTAATCAAGAATAACCCAAAATCAATAATCAAAGATTATTTGATTCTTCAAAATCCAATAAAAAAATTAGGAAAATTGTTTCTTAAACTTCAATATCGAACAACAACCTTCAAAATATCGTAAAAGTTGTAAACTGTAAAAAGAACCCTAAATAAAGTATTATAAACATAAAATAAATCCAATCCTAACTAGACAAGGAAGTGAGGTTGGCAGTGATGACGACTCATTAGTGGACCTAATGAGTCATTACGTGTCATAACGGGTCGTCCTCAGTAGTTCTGCCTTCTTGTTGATGGCTTAACCAATGACTCATCAAGAGATGTGATGATTCGTTAAGTCATCCATTGCCTATAGGACTTGAATTTCTAGCCTTCTAAGCATGTACCCATGACTACTCCTAATGAGTCGTTAAGTCTCATGATGATTCGTTGCTCCTTCCATCAACTCTCAATACTTTGCTTCTTTTCTGGACTTCTGCTGACGGTTGCTCATGACGAGTCGTTAAGTCATAGGATGACTCATTTCTCTTCTAGTTAGGACTCTCAGTACTTTTGGTCTAACTTTGCATCGGACAATGACACATATGACAAGTCATCGTCACTCCTAATGAGTCGTTGTGTCAACTCCTTACCAGTACTGTTTTCAGTCCAAGTTCTCTGATTCATGGCCCTTTTCTCCTAATGGATCAAGGAACGAGTCATCGAGTGGTATGACGACTCGTTACCTTACTGGCAGTCCAACCTTAGCCCATTTTTGGCTTATTTTGCCCATTTCACTTTCCGAACCTATTTCCCAGCAACACTAAACACAAACATATCATATCTATATAAGCATAACTGGGATTAGCATATTTTCTTAGTTTTAAGCGTCGAAAGTGTCGTAAAACCATGACACATCAACACCCTCAGGTTAGAACTTTTGCATGTTCTCAGACAAAAATATAAACTAGACCAACACTTCAACTAAAAGAAACCTAGGAGACCTCTAGTAGTCACAAAACACATGACATGAATGAATCAACTTTTCTAACCCCTCCTATAATATAAAATAACAAATCATCGTGCTTATGCAAATCTTTGCACCATGACACAAAGGGATCAAGGAATGGCATTCTACTATCAACCTGAAACTATGCATAAAAATCTATGACACTTACCCAGACAACTAGCAGTCAATGATGTCACCCATGTGCCCTCACTATAAAGAAGTCCCAATCACTCACCGATATAAGTCAAGACATTTCAAATCAGGGACTGTGTCAAGTGCAGTCACTCTCACAAAGAAGTTCATACAATGCGTGCACAAAATCATAGGCTTGCCCTTATTTTCTATACCTCAGTTGGTCGGAAGGTTGGATTAGAATCACTATAGGACTTCTTTAGGCTTGTAATATAGGTTCGGGGATGTGTATGGTACATATGAAAATAGTAAATTGACCCTCCTTGACACTACATTACATTTGGCTCCATTTTTAACCTCTTTTCACTTTTCTCCCTTTTTTCTTCTTTTTCTTAATCTTTTAAGACTACGGGTGCAGTTTTTTCTTCTCTTCTTCTTCTTTTTTTTTCATCATCAAATATTTTCTTTTTTATTTAATCATTATTCTTTTTCACACTTGAGCACACCGCACCCGCCTTTTTTTTCATTACTCAACTATTTCACAACCCACTTTTCTTATTCACCCCTGTAATAGCCACCCTCAACTTACGCAATTTGCGTGAGTTGAGGTCCATAGTGTCCAAGGATGGACTAGGTCAAACACAGGTTCATCATAATTAAAGAGGGAAGGAGAATTGGCTAAATAATTAAAAGGTTCAATTTAGGCTCTAAATCAGGATCAAGGGATATTCATATTCATTTGGTAGGTCATTTAGGCTACAGTGGACTAATTTGAAAAACGACCTATGATCATGTCACGACCCGAGAGTACACCCGAATTGTAGATACGGGACAAGGAGCCCCGAGGGACCCCAAGTCAACCCATGGCATGAGCATACAACTAAACCATTCACAAAAGGCGAAAGAATTATCTTAATAGTCATGAACTAAATAAAATCGTGACATGAATTATAAGAAACAACAGTACATGATCCAAGCGTAAATAGCTGAATACTACAATTAGGTTTGAAAGCCTCTAATCATAATAGAAGGGTTGAAGGGACAAGACCCCAACTAACACCAACATTCTGAAACTAAAATAAAAACAAAATCCGAACATGAAGCCCCCGAATCATGAGGACTCACCACTGAAAACTGAGAGCAGAATTGAGAGCAAGCTAAGAGCGATGCTGAACCTGCGAACCGGATCCTGTATCATAAAATGATACAACATAGAAAATATGCGGGTCAGTACTTGGAATGTACTGAGTATGTGAGGTATGCAAGACAATACTTAAAACATAAAAGTTATAGGAGTGGGAACATCATGATCATAAAGACTGAAATCATAAATATATCGTAAGGCTCAAGATTTCCAAAATATTCGTAAACCTGTCATAGTCATAACATGAGAAGAAAAAAACATTTCATAAAACATAACTTGAGCCAAAAGAACATAATCATACATGCATTAAAACGATGAGGAACAGTGGAGATTTCTATAACCGACATACCCCATATGAGCACACATGGAGCCCGACCTGCAAGCCTGGTCGGGAGGCCGTTCATACCTTGCCAAGGGCATGAACCATGAAAGGTGTGATATCACTCGTGAAGGCCCCGTAGGGCAAAAGGGACAGTCACTGAGGAGGTCCCAAACATAACCTACGGTGGCACGTAGTTCTGAGATTCGGGGCATAACCTAGGCCTCGAACCTACTCGGTGTTAAGTACTACTCCCAAAACATGCAACGTGCTCATAGAAATTCATACATAACATGCATGACTAGTTAAATCGTGATAATCATAACATGCCTGATATTTCGTAATACTAGCCATGGAATTGGGCCCGTGGATCGACCAAAATCATAGTTCATAAATCATAAGCGACATGTGGGCATTGCCCATAATTTCAATCATACTTGAAATGCTTAATTCATAGGAAACATGATCATAATAACACGAGTAATTGAAAACATGCTTGAAATTCAAAAGTTCATATCATGCTTGAGAAGTCACCATAACCATGAATTTCACTAAAAACCCCATGATTTGGGAGCTTGTGATTTTAGGGATTGAATCATCAAATATTGAATGAAATAATTGAAAACAGCCCAATAATTCGAAACCCATGATTTTAGACATACTAAAACATGCTCATATCGATTTTTGAGGAAACATACATTTGGGTTATGACCCATCAAGAATTGGTAACTTAAGCATATAATTAGGGAGAAATTGGGCATAGGTAGGAGCTAAACCACCCATTCAAAACCCCACATACCTGGAACTTCTTGATTCTTAACTCCCTTGAGAAGCCCTAGATGGAAGCTTGGAGAATTTGAAGAAGAACACTTGAATCCCTTTCCTCTCTACCCTTACATGTATCAAATGAGGTTTATTGTGAATGATTTCCCCTTAAAATACCCTGTCCCAACCTCAAAATGATGTAGTTTAGGTCTTAGGAGCGTAGGAAATTACGAGAAGATCCTTACTAGTTCGCAAGAAATAACTTTCAGGAGACCCCAACAGGCGACCTAACGACACGTTAGGAAGAGCAAGGATTCGTAGTGTCGCCCGTTAAGTACACTGGATACTAGGTCGACTGGGCTCATAATGGGTGACTCAATGACTCGTCACAATATACCACGAGTCGTGGTCACCTTCCGTTAAGTACACTGCCTTATCCTTCATTAAATTTCCACAGGCTTGCTCACGACCCACCTCACGAGTCGTTGGGACTGGCCACGACTCATGGGGTCCCATCCATTAGGTACACTGGCCAAACCTCCCAAGTAACCCTTAACCTCACCCCACGGGAGACCTGACGACTCGTGGTAGCTGACGACGAGTCGTTCCCAGGCTCGTGGGGAGCTCATCTCCTCAGCCCATCCTAGCCTCCCCACGATTCACCTGACGACTTGTGGGGTCTCCTCAAGAGTCGTCTAGTGACTCGTCCTGCACTGTTGCAACATTTTTCCAAATTTTCCCTGTTTGACTCCCGGGTCTGATCCGTGGGTTCCCGGGGTATAAGAATATCTCCCCTTTGGGAATATTCGTCCTCGAATGTTAGAAACATGTAGAAAACTCAAGAATAACCAATCACCATATGAAAATATTGATCATTTAAGCCGAAAACTAACGGAACGACTACCCCTTTAAAGAACTACATAGCTGGACTGAATTCCGACATCACATACATATATCATATCATAAAACAAACTTACACATACACGGAACATGGAAAACTGAATAGAGTTTTAGGGAAAAAACTAATACCTCAAACTGAAATTGAGCCGGTAGGGAACAAATGAGGGTATTTAGCTATCATATCCGCTTCGGCTTCCCACGTAACTCCCTCAACATGCTGATTTCTCCATAACACCTTTACTGAAGATACTTTCTTGTTCCTCAGCCTCCGAACTTGACGATCCAAGATTGCAACAGGAATTTCCTCATAAATGAGTCTATCTGTCACACCAACACTTTCCACCAGAACAACTAAGGCTGGATCTCCCAAGAACTTTTTCAAAAGCGATACGTGAAATACCGGATGAACTAAAGCTAACTCTGAAGGTAACTATAACTCATAGGCTACTCTCGTCTCACAATCCGATATGGACCAATATAGTGGGGGCTGAGTTTTCCTTTCTTTCTGAATCTCATTACTCCCTTCATGGGAGATACCTTCAAAAACACCAAATCATCGATCTCGAACTCAAGCTCTCTCCTCCTCACATCCGCATAAGACTTTTGGCGACTTTGAGCCGTTTTCAGCCTTTCTCTTATCAACTGAACTTTCTCCATAGCCTCGTGGACTGAATCTGGACCACTAATGAAGCCTCACCGACCTTAAACCAACCAATGGGCAATCTATACCTTCTCCCGTAAAGAGCCTCAAACGATGCCATTTGGATGCTAGAGTGATAACTGTTGTTGTAGGAAAACTCAATAAGAGGCAAATGCTCATCCCAACTACCCTTGAAATCAATAACGCAAACTCTCAACATGTCCTCGAGAGTCTGGATAGTCCGCTCCGCCTGACCATCTGTTTGTGGATGAAATGTCGTGCTAAGCTTGACCTAGGTACCAAGTCCCTTTTGGAAAGATCTCCAAAACTAAGAGGTGAACTGAGTACCTCTATCCGATATGATGGGCAAGGACACTCCATGCAACCTAACCAGCTCTTGGATGTATAATTTGGCATAATCTTCCGCTGAATCGGTGGTTTTGACCGGTAGAAAATGTGTAGCCTTGGTTAACCTGTCCACCACAACCTAAATGGAGTCGTATTGCCTATGAGTGCGGGGTAAAACTGTTATGAAGACCATGTTGATTTCTTCCCACTTCCAAGTAGGGATGCTAATATCCAGAAGTACACCTCCCAATTTCTGATGCTCAATTTTCGCTTGTTGGCAATTCAGACACTTGGCTACAAATTCCGCAATATCCCTCTTCATGCCATTCCACCAGTAGATTTTCCGCAAGGAATGATACATCTTGGTGGCACCTGGATGGATAGAATATCTAGATCCGTGAGCCTCATGCAACATTCGGCTCCTCAAATCACCCACGTTCGAAACACATAAGCGACCCTGGTACCAAAGTACACCATCTCCCCTTTTGGAGAAGACTTCTAACTTCTGATTTTGAACAACTTCCTTCAAATTTACCAATGTTGAATCTTCATCTTTCTTAGCCTTCACCTTCGTTACCAAGGACAACTCTGACCCGTTCTGAACAACTACACCTCCATCGATCGAGCCAACTAATCTAACTCCGAACCATGCAAGTCGATGTATTTCCTTCACCAGCTCCTTCTTATCTTCACTCACGTGCGACACACTCTCGATAGAGAGTCTACTAAGGGCATCCGCTACCATGTTGGCCTTACCCGGGTAGTAAAGGACACTCATGTCATAGTCCTTAAGTAGCTCCAACCACCTCTATTGTCGAAGATTGAGATCCTTCTGTGTGAACACATATTGTAAGCTCTTGTGGTCCGTGAATACATCTACATGAACTCCATACAAGTAGTGTCGCCATATCTTCAAAGCAAATACCACCGCAGCCAACTCAAGATCACGGGTCGGGTAATTCTTGTCATGAATTTTCAATTGTCTGGAAGCATATGCTATTACCTTCCCATGCTTCATCAACACACATCCCAGTCCGACTCTCGAAGAATCATAATATACAACAAAGCCATTGGGTCCCTTCAGTAAAGTCAACACCGGTGTTGAAGTGAGTCGGGCCTTCAATTCCTGGAGACTCTTCTAGCAAGCCTCCGACCATTGGAACTTTACCTTTTTCTGAGTCAATCTAGTCAATGGGGCTGCAATGGATGAGAAAACTTCTACGGACCTCTGATAGTAACCTGCTAAGCCCAAAAAGCTCTTGATCTCCGAAGGGTTTACCGGTCTGGGCCAGTTCTTTACCGCCTCTATTTTCTAGGAGTCCACTCTCATACTTTCTCTTGACACCACATGTCCCAAGAATGCAACTGAATTCATCCAGAACTCCCATTTTCTAAACTTGGCCTATAGCTGGTTATCCTTGAGGGTCTGGAGTGCTACCCTCAGGTGTGCGACATGCTCCTCCTCTCTCAAGGAGTATATCAGTATGTCGTTAATGAACACTATCATGAACATATCTAGATATGCCTTGAATACCCTGTTCATCAGATCCATAAAAGCTGTAGGGGCATTGGTTAGTCCAAAAGACATAACAACAAATTCATAATGGCCATACCGAGTCCTGAAAGCAGTCTTCGGGATGTCGCTCTCCCAAACCCTGAGTAGGTGATACCCAGACCTGAGATCTATCTTGGAGAAATATTTGACACTCCGAAGCTGATCAAATAGGTCATCAATCCTGGGTAAAGGGTATCTATTCTTGACGGTGACCTTGTTCAACTGCCTATAGTCAATACACATCCAAAGGGAACCATCTTTCTTCCAGACGAACAACACTGGGGCACCCCATGGAGACTTACTCGGTCTGATGAAACCCTTATCTAGCAAATCTTTCAACTTCTCCTTTAACTCTTTTAGCTCAGCTGGGGCCATTTGGTAAGGAGGAATCGATATAGGTTGTGTGTCGGGTTAAAGGTCAATATCAAAATCAATCTCCCTCTCGGGAGGAGCACCAGGTAGGTCATTTGGAAATACTTTGAGATCTCACATACCACGGGGACTGACTGAGTGGTCGGGGTCTGGGATGTGGAATCCTTAACCCTAACCAAATGGTAAATACAACCCTTAGAAATCATTTTTTTGGCCTTGAGATAGGAGATACAGTGGCCTATAAGTACCGCTGAACTACCCCTCCATTCCAGAACAGGTTCACTTGGAAACTGGAACTCCACTGCTCGGGTTCTACAGTTAATAGAAGCATAACATGCAAACAACCAATCCATGCCCAAAATAATGTCAAAATCAGTCATAGCCAATTCTACTAAGTATGCAGAGGTAACCTTATGCAATACTATAATGGGGCAACCTCTATATACCCGCCTCACTACGACTAAATCACCAACCAGAGTAGATACAGAAAATGGTTCTGACAAAATTTCAAGATTGACTCCAAAGTTACTAGCAATGTATGGTGTCACAAAAGACAGTGTAGCTCTCGGATCTAACAAAGAATAAGCATCAATATGAAAGACTCGCAACTACATCAGGAGAAGTCTCCTGCTCCTATCGAGATCCAAGTGCATAAAAATGGTTCTGGCGCTGGCCACCAGCTGGACTAGTCGAAGCACCCTGCTGAGTAGGACGTGACACTAGAGCTACTGGAGTGCAGGCTCCACCACCCCCTGACCTGGCTGCAGGGCAGTTCTTGAGCCAGTGTCTGGGTTTGCCACACCCGAAACAAGCATCTGAGCCCACCAAACACCTCCCTGGGTGGTTCTTGCCAAAACTAGCACAAGATGGGAATGTGCGCTCTGTGCGCATGCTACTCTGACCCCTCGAACCTGAGGCCCTGCTCCTATGATTGTCCTGAGGCCTGGATGGGTACTGACTGAAAATGGTGCTGGTGTAATATACCTGTGCTAGGACTGCTGGTGAGGCCCACTTCCTGGCCTCGGCTGGGAGAACATGTAGCTATCATTTCTGGCTCTCTTGGCCTCTCTCTGCCTCATATGAGCTGCCTCCATCTGTTGGGCATAAAGGACTATCTGTGGGTAGTCCATATCCTGATGAAGCATGGCTATTCTGCAGTCCTTGTCCAAATACTCGCTTACTCTCTACACGAATCTGCTCACCCGCGCCCTCTGGTCCATCACTAATTTTGGGGCATACTTTCACAGGCGAGTGAATCAAGTGAATATTCTAACACTTTCATCTTTCCCTTTTTGAGGTTAACAAACTCAACTGCTTTCAATTCCCTCATCTCCTGAGAGAAGCATTTGTCGAGAAAGGCCATGTAGAACTTATCCCAGCTGATAGGGCCTTCTTCCGCTGCCCTGCTGTCCTTCCATTGCTTATACCAAATATAAGTGACCTCCTTTAGCTGATAATAGGCCAAATCAACATACTCCTCATTTGTCACCCCCATAACCTGGGTGACCTTCAAGATTCCTTCAATGAACTCGTCTGGGTCCTCGTCCACCTTTGATACCGTGAACTCGGGAGGATTCATCCTCAAAAAGTCTCTAATCCAAGCTGCCGCTGCGTTGCCATTCTATGGGACATGCGCAATAGCCTGCTGGTTGACCTGAGCGGTCAAGGCCTGCGCCAACATCTGAATAGCTGCTCGAAACTCAGCATGGGCAGCTGGCTTTGGTGCCTGGGGCTCCTAGACAGGTGGGGCTTGCTGACTCCCATGATCATTGCCACCTTTGTGGCCTTCATCATTCCCGTTTCTCCTTCCGTTCGTTCTTCTAGGAGCCATAATTTTCTGCAATCGCGAATAGCACGAATTAGAAGGATGGAGAGACTTTTCATCGCACGACATAGATCATGAAAGAAGGGGACATTTCCTAAAATGTTTAGTAGCCTCTTCATCATAAGTGTGGCGGGCTTCACACCTATGAAAAAGACTCTACCTAACGCAGCTTTTAGACTCCCTAGGACACATCTGAACCTGGCTTTGACACTAAGTTTGTCACGACCGAGAGTATATCTGAATCGTAGACATGGAAAAAGGAGCACAACCCTAAATCAACCCATGGCATGAGCATACAACCAAACCATTCACAGAAGGAAGAAGAATTATCTTAATATTCATGAACTAAATAAAACCGTGACATGAATTATAAGAAACAAAAGTACATGATCAAAGTGTAAATAGCTGAATACCGCAATTAGGTCTGAAAGCCTCTAATCATAATAGACGGGTTGAAGGGACAAGACCCCAACTAACCCCAACATTCTGAAACTAAAAGACAGAAAAAATCCGAACATAAAGCTCCCGAATCATGAGGACTCACCATTGAGAACTGAGAGCAAGCTAAGAGCGATGCTGAACCTGCGAACCGGATCCTGTATCATAAAATGATACAACATAGAAAATATACTGGTCAGTACTTGGAATGTACTGAGTATGCGAGGTATGCAAGACAATACTTAAAACATAAAAGTTATTGGAGTGGGGACATCATGATCATAAATACTGAAATCATAAGTATATCGTAAGGCTCAAGATTTCCAAAATATTCGTAAACCTATTATATTCATAACATGAGAGAAAAAAATATTTCATAAAACATAACTTGAGCCAAACGAACATAATCATACATGCATTAAAACGACGAGGAGCAGTGGGAGATTTCTATAACCGACATACCCCATNTTGAATTTCCAATTCAAACTCCTGCAGCAATAATGAGCAGTGGGAGATTTCTATAACCGACATACCCCATATGAGCACACATGGAGCCCGACCTGTAAGCCTGGTCGGGAGGCCGTTCATACCTTGCCAAGGGCATGAACCATGAAAGGCGTGATATAACTCGTGAAGGCCCCATAAGGAAAAAAGGACAGTCACTGAGGAGGTCCCAAACTTAACCTACGGTGGCACGTAGTTCTGAGATTCGGGGCATAACCTAGGCCCCGAACCTACTCGATGTTAAGTACTACTCCCGAAACATGCAACGTGCTCATAGAATTTCATACATGACATGCTTGGCTTGTTAAATCATAATAATCATAACATGCCTGAGATTTCGTAATACTAGCCATGGAATTGGGCCAGTGGATCGGCCAAAATCATAGTTCATAAATCATATGCGACATGTGGGCATTGCCCATAATTTCAATCATACTTGAATGCTTATTTTAAATAAAACATGATCATAATAACACGAGTAATTGAAAACATGCTTGAAATTCAAAATTTCATATCATGCTTGAGAAGTCACCATAACCATGAATTTCACTAAAAACCCCATGATTTGGACGCATGTGCTTTTAGGGATTAAATCATCAAATATTGAATAAGATAAGTGAAAATAGCCTAATAATTCGAAAAGCATGATTTTTGACATACTAAAACATGCTCATATCAATTTTTGAGGAAACATACATTTAGGTTATGACCCATCAAGAATTGGTAACTTAAACATAGAATTAGGGAGAAATTGGGCATGGGTAGGGAATAAACCACCCATTCAAAACCCCACATACCTGGAACTTCTTGATTCTTAACTCGTTTGAGAATCCATAGATGGAAGCTTGGAGAATTTGAAGAAGAACACTTGAATCCCTTTCCTCTTTCCTACCTACCCTTACATGTATCAAATGAGGTTTATCATGAATCATTTTCCCTTAAAAGGCCACATCCCGACCTTAAAATGACGTAGTTTAGGTCTTAGGAGCATAGGAAATTATGAGAAGGCACTTACTAATTCGCAGGAAATAACTGTCGGGAGACCCCAATAGGTGACCTGACGAGACGTTAGGACGAGCAAGGACTCATCGTGTCGCCCGTTAAGTGCACTGGATACTAGGTCGACTGGGCTCGTAACGGGTGACTTAATGACTCGTCACAAGAGACCACAAGTCGTGGTCACCTTCCGTCAAGTAGACTGCCTCATCCTTAATTAAATTTGCACAGGCTTGCTCACGACCCACCTCATGAGTCATTCGGACTGGCCACGACTCATGGGGTCCCATCCGTTAGGTACACTGGCCAAACCTCCCAGGTAACCCTTAACGTCACCCCATGGGAGACCTGATGACTCGTGGTAGTTGACGACGAGTCGTTCCCACGCCTGTGGGGACCTCAGCTCCTCATCCCATTCTAGCATCCCCACGAGCCACCTGACGACTCGTGGGGTCTCCTCATGAGTCGTCTAGTGACTCGTCCTGCACTGCTGCAACATTTTCCCAAATTTTCCCCGTTTGACTCCCCAGTCTGATTCGTGGGTTCCCAGGGTATAACAGATCATTTCCTATCCAACTAACTTACAACCTTGGTATGACTAACATGGAAAGTTCTAGATTGCACATATGACTGTTGAACTAAGTAAGCATCTCACACTCACAATGCATAGGACAATACTATTACTACAAGTTGTTAGTTCATGCACAATCATACAATGTCTATCATATTCACAACATCAATGCCATGCAAAGATTCACAAAGGTCATGATATTAACACTAAGCACACAACACATAAAAGTTTTAGGAGGGACTCATTCAACAGTTTCAACATGTCAAAATTTGAAGAAAAATTGCCATTTTAGTCGACTTCCCTAAGTTCACCTATTTTCCTTTCAATTAAAACAAAACACAAGAGAAAAACCTAAACATATCTAATAGATAAGGAACACTCAAGGGAAAAGAGGCCTGGTAAGAAAAACCCCCAGGTTATGTTCAGCAAAAACCAAAACCCAGGTACTACCCCACCCCCATCAAAATGACATGCATCGCCCTCAACGTATTGAAATAGTAAAGCAAGGGGATAAGGAATATACCTGGGAGATCCTATACGTCTGTGGTTTGATCAGTGGGAGGTGTAGATGCACCCCCAGCCTCCTCTCCTATGGCACCAGTAGTGACCAACACACTCTCTGAACTAACATAACTCATACCCTCTCAATGAGCTTTAACAGTCTCGATCTTCGCCCTAACTCGAGCCTCATCTCTAGATAGCTTCAGAGCTGCCTTTATATCCCGTCTCTCTCTCTTTTTCTCTCGCATTAGATCTCCACCGTCATCCTAACTCGCCTCATCGGCCTCTTGCCTTTTGCCTCTGCCACAGGCTACTTGGTGATACAACTGGAGGCAGCTCCTACTCACTATCTTCCTCAGCAACTAGAATCACCGGTGGTGGTATAGCATAGATCTACCGTGCTGATAACTCTCCCAGCTCTGCTATGAGGGCATCAACCTAGCATACTACCACGTCAGCTCTAGCACCTGTAGTTGTATGAGGCGCTCGTCCATTATGTGTTCTGGGTTTACGACACTTTCGACGCTTAAAACTGAGAAAATATGCATGATCTTAGGTGTATTTATATAGACATGATGCATTTTTGCTGTGATTTCAGAGAAATCATGTATTGGAGTTGAATTCTACAAAAGAACATAAAAAGTGCAGAAAATAGGCCAAGTGTAATCCATAGTACGAGCCGTACAATATAGCCGTGATAAAATCTAGAGGAAATGCACAAGGTGATGTCCAAGTACTATCTTGATACGAGCCTTACCAGAGTAGTCGTGGGTAATTTTAAAAGGTTGCACTTGTCTAGTCTCCTAGTACGGGTAGTAGTTACGAGGCGTGATGACCACAAATGACTCGTACCAAGGAGCCGTGGTGAACTCAGAGAAAAAGTTTTTGGTAGAGTTCAGGGTACGAGAGGATTCACGAGTTGTGAGATCAAGGTACGGGTCGTACCAAAGCACTCATGAAAATATTCATAGGATGCTAGATTTCATAGTATCAGACCACGACAGGAATGTACGACTCATAACAACATTGTACGATTCATACCAGCTCCCAGGACATAACCAATTTCAAAGCTGCTTAGCATTGTATGGGTGGAAGATAAGATTCGTAGCTATAAGCTATGAATCGTAGGATCTAGCAGCGATAGTTATAACAGTTTCCCTGTTAATTTAGGAAAGGTTCCTAATTATTTGTATAAATACTTTTCTAGGTTATTTTTGTAAGGAATCATGCTTTGACACGCCTTGACACACTTTTAGAGAGAGTTGTTGATGGTGAACGCATACTTTGGAGATTCTTCTTGAGTTTTCTAATATTCTTGGAGATTTATTCATTGTTCTTGAATTGTTTGAAGTTGAATTGTGCAATAACCAATTGGGTTTTATTTCAATCATCATTGCAAGTCTTTAATTATGATTTCTTCCATGAATTCTAATTCTTCTTTTACAAACATAAGAGGCTAAAACCTTCACAACTAGGGTTGTGGGAACCATGGTGAATTAACTAACTAAGGTTAATATAAAAGTGATTCTAAACTCATACGCATGCTTGTATTGTTCATCTCTTTATCTTAAACGTCTCTTAAAGGAGCGCAAAATTAGGACTTGCCCAAATTCTCTACTTGCTTGAACCTAGAGAGGTAGAGACTTGGAAAAGAGAAGAACAACATAGCCTTAAACTTTTGATTCATTGTATAACTTGAGCTGTGGTCGCAGGATAGTTAATTTGGAATAGTTAATAATGGTTAAAGTGAAAAAACTCAAGAGACCTAATCTAGTAATTGAGTATATTCATCCAATAGGGACGAACTAGTCATTCGATGAACCTATGTTATCCATTCTGCAGGCCAAGTATGGGGATAGATCACTAGTGTAATAACCCGAGGTAGTTATGAATCTGTTACACCTCATAAGTTTCTATCATTCAACCAATGCGTGCATACATATGTTGAGAATTTTGGAGTACGATGCATGTGAGGAAGGGATTGGGAAATGAAAATACGAATATGATATTGAGCGAGCAGGGGGCCGAGATTGGAGGACAGGTGCACTGGACACTGCATCGTGTTGCCAGCTTGACGCTATGGCCGGCGCGCTGCGCCACCCCTTACCACTGACTTCAACCCATTTAAAAACTTCAAGGTTAAGTGGAAATAATAAAAACATTTCCCCTAATAAGGAAATCGACCCTACGAAGGGTTCTCTCCATTTTTCATCCGTTTCTTGTCGATTTACACTGTTAAACTCCGTCCAAATGCAAATTCATCTAGGATAGCGAGTTCCAGGCCTACGAGGAGCATCTTTGCAGAGTTATTTCTTGAAAATTCATTCGGAGTACCGGAACCCCTCCGTGTAAAAGTCATAGAAATCACTTCTAATCGAGTCCTAAGTGGCTACAAGTGATAGGTAAGCATTTCTACCTTCTAGACTCTCGAGAACTTGTGAGTTTTCGGCCGAATTGATCGAAGTTGAGTTATAGTCAATATTACTGAAAGATATCATTACTTGCCAATTCCTACTAGTGAAATAACCTTATTCTCTCAGCGTAGAGGCTGCAATTGAGTGGAATTATTGGCTACAAGTTGGAACTATTTAGATAATCGAGAATCAACATTTGAGGTATGTTAAGGCTTATCTATTCGTCAAGTTATTCTCATCGTATAGTGATACGACCTATATCCTCGAAAGTAGATGATAATCTGGTGTGTTGTGATTAGCTGCTGCTAGTAGATAATGATCTTATATGTTGTGATTAGCTGCTGCTAGTAGATAATGATCTTATATGTTGTAGTTAGCTGCTGCTAGTAGGTAAGGATTATGTATGTTATGGTTAGCTGCTATAAGACATATTGAGATTATACCATAGTATCCCTCATCGAGAAATGGTATGTTAAGTATGACTAACGCAGAGGTGGGCCATAGAGAGTTCCCCGTTCACCTGTTTACCATTTAGAAGTATTCTGATGTTTCATTGTCGTGCCAAGGCCTTAGAAGTTTATTGTTAGATGTTGGGTCTGACTTGGTAAGTTGGACAGTATAAGGCGTAGCCGGGCTATATAACTTTCAGTTTGGCTCCTATATTTCTAGCAAAGCTCACCCAGAGGCCGTTGGCATGCCTTGATGCTTCCAGGGCCAGAATTGGGATATGGTGGTCTTACCTTCGAGTCAGTGGTACCAGGGTTGCCTAGTAAACTGAGCAAAAACTTGCCATATAATTGGCTACTGTCAGTGACTATTAGTTTCAGTCGACTAAATGCTTGTCCTATAGGTCGCTTAGGAAACCACTCCAGTTGTTACAAGTCTAATAGACTAGTCACTACCCTAAGAAGGGAACCTTATTAGTAGTGAGATGTGAGGACAACATTCCAAGCTACTCTTTTAGATGCCCAGGTATATATTGCCATGAATGGCTAGGTCCAGATATACCTGCCTACGTGGCTATGAACCGTCTAGAGGAGCCATATGAAATCTGGACAGACTAAGTTAAGGTCCAAAGGGACTATAACCAGAGTATCATAGTGTTACTTCCAGGATAAGAGTTATAGTAAGTTTCCTATGGAGAGTTAGGGCTAACCACTTAGGAATGTATTTGATTGGTAGCAGCCTTGTAGTCGTCCCAAGCAAAGGAATCATATAAAAAGTCACCGACAACCTTGTTATTCTCTTATGAACTATCATTTTCCTAGCATGTCCTTCAAAGTATTGCTTAGGCTACTCCGAACCTCTCCCTATTCCATCTAGGCAGTTAGAGATTATAATCACTGCCAGGACCCTCTGGTCAGGTCAAGGAACATGGGGTGTGCCTGTTGGCAGCTACACAGACAATTCCAGGGGCGGGTAGTGGTTGCTCTAGGCCTAAAGGGCCAGATACACGTTTTGAGTGGCTAGATTGAGTCTACAATGTAGTACTTCAACCGAGATTGGCCCCATCTAGTATAGCCTTTCGTGGACCAACTTCCAGGTTGCTAACTATGTCGTCGCCTACGGGGATATGGATCTCTCAGAGGAGTTATGTGATAGTTCTAAGATGAGCTATTTGATGTACGAAGGGACTATATTCAGGCCTATAAGGCCATATTTATGTCCATCCACATTTGGACCTCTTCTTATGCCGTACCAGTATTACTAACCCTCCATCGATCCTTGTGTGCCTAGGGTGTAGTTAGAGGAGCCCAGAGGGCTTAGATATAGTTACAAGAGCCCAACAGGCTCAATTGCATACCATAGGCCAGGTAGGTTGGCTATAGCTACTAGTAGAATCATAAGGACCTTGTTAGGGGTATATAGATTGAATTGTACTTGCCAGGGCTTATGGGCGCCCTGGTAGGTTATTTTTGTGTTTCTTGCACCTTCCGGGATTATGGGGGACCAGGTTAGGTTCTTGTTTGTATACCTGCTTGTTAGATATAGTTTATGGATATATAGTCGTGCAGCTTCAGCTCATATTCGTGTAGTGATTTACTAGATGCAGGTTATGGATAAAAAAGCTTACTGGTTAACTTCTGCTCCTTCTTTCTATTTACTTTTAGTTCTTTATCATCTTCTATCCAGCTTTTATTACTACCTTACATATCCGGTACATATTGTACTGACGCCCACACGTGGGCACTGCATACTTGCCTGCAGGTTTAGATAGAAACGTTTTAGGACCTCCCTTAGCAGCTATTCGGAGTCAGCAACTTAGTCAGCTCCTTTCATTTGGAGTTGCTAGGTAATGGAAGTTTTCTCTTTCTATTATACAGTTTTGGGTAGGTCGGGGCCCTGTCCTGACCACTATTCCACTCTTAGAGGCTTGCAGACTATAGTCTTCAGTTAGTTGTTTGTGTTGGCCGTGTGGGGCCTATGTATGTTGTGTTTTGCGTGTTGGCCGTGTGGGGCCTATGTATGTTGTGTTTTGTGTGTTGGCCGTGTGGGGCCTAGTCTAGCTAGTTAGTTAGCAGCCTTGTCAGCTATAGTATGAATATAATGCCTCTTTTTATTGTGTTATAACTAGACAACATGGTGGTCTTGTCGGCCCGCATAAGATCCCTTTATTGTTGTATTTGTTGGGTTAGCTGTTTCCCTTTACATGTTTCTATGTGGCCTAGTTGGCCTGAGGCTGTGTTTATAGCCGAGATATAGAAGTTAGTTTTATTGATTTTGAATCGTTGGCAAGCACTAGAGGTGCATATGCCTAGCCAGGTCAGCCCAAGTCCCAGTGTGGCATTAGATGCCAGTCATGCCTCCCAAGGTAGGGCGTGACAGAATCCATGGGGAACAATTCCTTAGTTAATTGCATAAACTTGACAACATCATTTTACAATACTCTCACTTAATTCTTTCTTTAAACCCCTCATTAGGAAATAACTGTACTAAAAGCGCAAATACCAGTGTTATTCTACATCCTGACAATATTCCCTGTGGGATTGACCACAACCTAGTTGAGTTCTTTATTGACAACATCTGCGTCATACTTTTATAGGGTGTGTGATTTGAGCTTTATCAAAAATGGCGCCGTTGCCGGGGAATACGACTTTGGATTAGATTAATTGCTTGTGTTTAAATTTTAGTCATTATTTCCCCATTTATGTTTTTCTATTGTGTTACACCCCATAAATTTCAATTGCTTAACCAATGCGTGCATACGTATGTCAAGAATGTTAGAGTACGACGCATGCGGAAAAGGGCCCCGGGGATGATTATACAAGCACGGTACCAAGAAAGTAGGAGGTTAGCAACACTGGGCTCCGCTCCATGCTTCCAGCCCAGTGCCCTGGCTGGCGCGTCGCGCCCCTGGCCTGGCGCGATGGGAAGCGCACCGCGCCCCCTATCCCACCGCCTCAACTATATATATGTTTCAAGTTCAAGTTTAAGTTATAAAAACATTTCCCAATTATCATAACTCGACCCTACAATATTTTCTCTTTATTTTTCATTCATTTTTCGTTGATTTACACAGTTAAACTCCATCAAAACGCAAATTCATCTTGGATAACGAGTTAAAGGCCTAGAAGGAACGTCCTTGCGGAGTTATTTCTTGAAAATTCACTCAGAGTATCAGAACCCGGCCGAGTAAAATTTATAGAAATCACTTCTAATTGCATCCTAAGCAGCTACAGGTGATAGGTAAGCATTTCTACCTTCTAAACTCTCGGGAATTTGAGAGTTTTTGGCCAAATTGAATGTAGTTGAGTTATAGTTAATATTATTGAAAGATATCATTATTTGCCGAGTCTTAGTACTGAAAGTAGCTTTATTCTCTCAGCGTAGAGGCTGCAATTTTGTGGAATTACCGGCTACAGGTTGGAACTATTTGAATGAATGAAAAATCGGTATTGAGGTATGTTAAGGCTAACCTCTTCGGTAAGTTATTCCTATCATATAGTAACAGGACCTATGTCCTTGTAAGCAAGTCGTAAGCATGTATATTGTGATTAGCTGCTATAGATATCTTTTAGATTATAGTTTACTATTTCGGTAGGGATT
This sequence comes from Datura stramonium, assembly GCA_018107945.1. NCBI lineage: Eukaryota > Viridiplantae > Streptophyta > Magnoliopsida > Solanales > Solanaceae > Datura > Datura stramonium. The sequence continues at coordinate 50,784 of JACEIK010004391.1, forward strand.
GACCCCACCTAATATAGCCTTTCATCGACCAACCTCAGAGTTACTAGCTGTGTCATCGCCTACGGGGCTATAGATCGCTTAAAGGAGCTATATGATGTCTGACAGGACTATGTTTAGGCCTATAAGGCAATATTACAATCCATCCATGAATGTACTTCTTCTTATGCCGTAATGGCATCACTGACCCTCCGTCAAGCCTTGTGTGCCTAGGGTGCAGTCACAGTAGCCCAGAGGGCTCAGACACAGCTACAGGAGCCCAGTAGGCTCTGTTGCAAACCCAGAGGCCATATAGGTTGTCTGTAGTTACCCGTTGAATCATATTTACCACACTAGGGGTATATAGATTGAATGGTACTTTCCAGGGCTTATGGGGGCCCAGGTAGGTTATTCTTTACTGATTGTACCTTCCAGGCTCATGGGGGCCAGGTAAGGTTCTTGTTTGTATTACTTACTTGTTAGCTATACTTCATGTAGTGAGGCTATTCAGGTTATAATTCTTATCCTCCTTATTGATTACTTTCAATTCTTTTATCAGTTCTATTCAGTCATTTCATTACTACCTTAAATATTCGGTACATATTGTACTAACGTCCACCTACGGGGCGCTGCATACTTGCCTGTAGGTGTGGATAGACGTGGTTCAAGACCTTCTTAGCTATCATCCATGGTTAGCAGTTCAGTCAGCTCCTTTTCTCCGAAGTGGATAGTTAGAAAGGTTTGCTCTTTTTGTTGTACAACTTTTGGGTAGGTCGTGTTACACCCCGTAAATTCTCGACATGTAGATGGCCGTTGGTTAAGAGTTTTTGAATACCATACATGCTAGAAAAAGGCCCAGGGGAAGACTGGACGAACATCACATCGAACCATCACGGGAGGAGCCAGGGCAGAACCCCTCCGCGATGGCTCCGTGCCACGGAGGGAGGGCCTCCGCGATGGCGCCTGTCCATGGAGGCCCTGTCCAGGCCCAAGTATATAGACCCCTCACTTCGGTTTTAAGTGATAATCTTATAAAATTTCCAGAAAGGACGAGGGAAAATAGAGGGAACAAGGGTTTGAGGAATTTCCTTCCAATTACGCCGTTATACGCGGTCCAAACTCGGGATAACTTTGGGTAGTGAGGTATTAAGCAGAAAGGAGCATTCCTGTGGGTTTAGTTTCGTGAAATTCGGCCGGCGAACCGTCGTGCTACCGAGCTAAGGTAAGTGGAATTTCTCCAAATTAGTGTCAATATACTCCTAGCCCCAAAGTGAGTATTTCTCCCTTCTGGACTTCCGAGAAATAGCGAGTTTTCGACTGTTTTTTTATGAGTCAAAGTTTTGTCTATATATATATATTAAAAGTGATGTTTTCTTTTATAATATTAATGTATTTAGTCCTAATTGATATATATATGGATGCAGTTGGGAGAAATAGCGAAGTATTGATCGAATTACGCCAATTAGCCGGGAAATTAGAAACGGAGGTATGTAAAGCCAGTTTCTTCGGCAAGATAGTAGTTTCAGTATAGTAAAATAGTTCAAGTGCCAGTAGAATGTTTCAGGAATCGCATATTATGTTTAGTATGCATTTTAGTATGATATTGCATGAAACTTACTAGAGCGATGCAAATTCTAGTAGAAAGTGACAAAACAGTACAACATGCCCAGTATGTGATTTAGTAAAGTATGTTAGGATATTATCGTGTTCAGTCGAAACTTAG
>JACEIK010004391.1:85438-100848 GCA_018107945.1 Datura stramonium
AGCTAGCCAGGCACCAGATGTGCCTAGGTCCACCAGTTAGCAGTCCAGGTCCTTCTAGGGCACCAGGTGCCAGTCATACCCCCAGGGCGGGGCGTGACAACTGTTTTCTCTACGAAACCTTAAATGAAGCTACTTCCTTGTTCCTTAGCTTTTGAAATTGACGATCCAGTATTTCCACCAGAACCTCTTCATAACTAAGCTGTCTCTCACACCGATACTGTCCACCGGAACAACTGGAGCTGGATCACCCAAACACTTCTTTAAGAGCGATACATGGAAAATGGGGTGAATGGAAGCTAACTGTGAGGGTAACTCCAATTCATAGGCCACCTTACCAACACGTCTCATAATCCGGTGCAGGCCAATATAACAACGACTGAGTTTCCCTTTTTTTTGAACCTCATAACTCCCTTCATGGGAGACACCTTCAGAAACACCCAATCATCCACCTCAAACTCAAGTTCTCTTCTTCTCACATCCACATAGGATTTTTAGTGATGTTGAGCTATTTTCAACCTGTCCCTTATAAGCTGAACTTTCTCCATAGCCTCATGGACTGAATCATGTCCTATCATCGCAACTTCACTGACTTCAAACTATCCAATAGGCGATCTACATCTCCGCCATAGAGAGCCTCAAATAGAGTTATCTGAATGTTGAAATGGTAGCTGTTGTTGTATGCAAACTCAATAAGAGGCAAATGATCATCCCAACTACCCTTGAAGTCAATCACACACGCTCGCAACATGTCCTCGAGAGTCTGAATAGTCCACTCAAACTGACCATTGGTTTGCGGATGAAATGCGGTACTGAGCTTAACCTGATTACCAAGTCCCTTTTGAAATGATCTCCAAAACTGAGAGGTAAATTAAGTACCTTTGTCTGATATGATGGACAAGGGCACTCCATGCAACTGAACTAGCTCTCGGATGTATAGTTTGGCATAATTCTCTGCTGAATCAGTGGTTTTGACTAGTAGAAGGTGAGCCGCTTTAGTCAATCTGTATACAACAACCCCAATGGAGTCATATTGCTGATGAGTGCGAGGCAAACCTGTAATGAAGTCCATATTAATCTCCTCCACTTTCAAGTAAGGATACTAATGTCTTGAAGTGCACCTCCCATTCTTTGATGCTCAACCTTCACTTGTTGACAATTTGGACATTTATCCACAAGCTCTGCTATTTACTTCTTCATGCCATTCCACCAATAGACTTCCCGTAGGTCACGGTACATCTTGGTGGCACCTAGATGTATCGAATATCTGGAACCATAAGCCTCATGCAACATCCGATTTCTTAAATCATTAATGTCTAGGACGCACAAACGACCCTAATATCGAAGCACACCATCTCCCCCTTTGGAGAAGAACTCTACTTCTGATTCTTAACGGCTTCCTTTAATTTTCCCGAAATAGGGTCCTCATCTTGTGTAGCTTTTACATTGATCACCAAGGACGATTCTGATCCGTTCTGGACAATAACACCGCCATCGGTCGAGTCAACCAAATGAACTTCCAACCTTGCAAGTCGATGCACATCCTTCACCAGATCCTTCCTCCCCTCATCTACATGGGACACACTCTCCATAGAAAGCCTACTAAGTGCGTCTGCTACTACATTAGCCTTACCTGGATGGTAAAGGATACTCATATCATAATCCTTAAGTAGCTCCAACCACTTCCTTTGACATAGATTTAGGTCCTTCTGAATAAACACATATTGTAAGCTCTTGTGGTCCGTAAACACATCTACATGGACCCCATACAAATAATGTCTTCAAATCTTCAGGGCAAACACCACCACCGCCAATTCAAGGTCACGGGTTGGGTAATTCTTTTCATAAACCTTCAGCTGCTTGGAAGCGTATGCTATAACTTTACCATGTTGCATCAATACACAACCAAGGCCAATTATAGAGTCATCGCAATACACCACAACCCATCGGTACCCTCAGGTAGGGTTAACACCGGTGTTGAGGTGAGTCGGGTCTTCAACTCTTGGAAACTCTTCTCGCAAGCCTCTGACCATTGGAACTTCTCTTTTTTTGGGTCAATTTGGTCAATGGTGCTGCAATAGATGAAAAAACCTCAACAAATCTCTGATAGTACCCAGCTAAACCCAAGAAACTCCTAATATTTGAAGGATTCACCGGTCTAGGCCAATTCTTCACCGCTTCTATTTCTGACAGTCCACCTTTATACCCTCTCTTGACACCACATGGCCGAAAAATGCCACTGAGTTCAACAAAAATTCTCACTTGCTAAATTTAGCATATAATCAACAATCCTTGAGAGTCTGTAGTACCACCCACAAATGAGCAGCATGCTCCTCTTCACTCCGAGAGTATATCAGGATGTCATCGATAAACACGATCACGAACATATCCAAGTATGGCTTGAACACCCTGCTCATCAAATCCATAAAAGCTGTCGGAGCATTCGTTAGTCCAAAAGACATAACTACAAACTCGTAATGACCATACCGAGTCTTGAAGGCTGTCTTCGAGATGTCACTCTCCCGAACCCTGAGCTGATGGTATCCGGATCCGAGATCTATCTTCGTAAAACACTTGGCACCCTGATGCTGTTCAAACAAATCATCAATTCTGGGAAGAGGATACCTGTTCTTGATGGTGACCTTGTTCAATTATCGATATTGAATACACATACAAAGAGAACTATCTTTCTTACGAACGAAGAGAACTGGTGCACCCCATGGTTATTTTCTCGGTCTGGTGAACCCCTTATCTAGAAGGTCTTTCAACTACTCCTTCAACTCCTTTAACTAGGTTTGGGTCCATTCTGTAAGGAGGAATAATTATAAGCTGTGTATCGGGAAGAAGGTCAATACTAAAATCAATCTTTCACTTGGGAGGAATTTTCGGTAGATCATATGGGAAGACTTTTGGATACTCATATACTACTGGGACTGACTGGATAGTCGGAATCTCGGACGTAGAATCCTTAACCCTAACTAGATGGTACACACAACCCTTGGAGATCATCTTTCTAGCCTTAAGGTAGGAAATGAAATGACCTACAAGCACAGCTGAACTACCCTTCCACTCCAAGATTGGCTCACCCAAAAATCTGAACTCTACTGCCTGGGTTCTACAATTCACTGAGGCATAACATGCAAATAGCCAATCCATGCCGAGGATAACATCAAAGTCAGTCATGGCTAACTCTACTAGATCTGCTGAGGTGATTTTCTGAAGAACTGTGACAGGGAAATTTCTATACAACCATCAAGCTATAACTAAATCACCGATAGGAGTAGAGACTGAGAAGGGTTCTGATAGGATTTCAGGACTGACTCCAAAACTACTAGCAACATAGGGCGTCACAAAAGACAAAGTAGCCCTAGGATATAACGAATCATATATATTAAGGTGGAAAACTCATAACATACCAGTGATTACATTCGAGGAGACCTCCTGCTACTAGCAGGATGTTAAGGCATAGAATCTATTCTGTCGCTGTCCGCCACCCGCACTAGTAGATGCGCCCTACTGAGATGGGCGTGCTGGCAGAGTTGCTGAAATGGAAGCTGGGCCTCAGCCCCTATCATGGCCCTGTCTAGCTGCTTGGAAATCTTTGAGCATATGTACAGGATTTCCACACCCAAAGCAAGCACCTATACCCTCCAAACACTGACCTGTGTCTCTCCGGCCACACCAGTCGCAAACTGGAATACTAGAATCTGCGGGCCTGCTACTCTAACCCCTAGAGCCTGATGCTCGTCCCCTCTAGTTGTGCCTAGGTCTGGAGGGCACACTCATAGCTGAAGATGCTGGGGCTGAAGATCTCTGGTGGGACTACTGTCGATGCCCACCACCTGGTCTCGGTTGAGAGAACCTATAGCTGTCTGTCCTGGCCCCTTTGGCCTCTTTCTCCCTCAGATGCACTGCCTCCATCTGCTGGGCGTACAAAACTATCCGAGGAAAATCCATATCCTGATGGAGCATGGCGGTCCTACAATCCTTGTCCAGGTAGTCCACTACTCCATGTACAAACCTGCTCACTTGAGCTCTCTGATCAACCACTAACTCTGGTGCGTACTTGGACAGACGAGAACTCTAAGGCATACTCCTGGACTGTCATCTTTCCCTGCTTTAGATTCACGAACTCATTCGCCTTTAGATCCCTCATCTCATGAGGGAAGAGCCAATCTCGGAAAGCTACATGAAACTCGTCCCAACTGATAGGGCCTACTCTGACTTCCCTACTATCCTTCCACTATTTGAACCAAATGTGTGCGACCCCCTTTAATTGATATGAGGCCAAATCAGCACACTCCTCTCCAGTCACCCCTATGACCTGGGTGATCTTCAGAGTCTTATTGATAAACTCATGTGGATCCTTGTCCACCTTTGACCCAAGAAATTCTGGAGGGTTCATCCTTAGGAAATATCTGACTCATGCTGTCACCGCATTCCCATTCTGAGGGACATACGCTACCACCTATTGATTGACCTGGGCAGTCAAGGCCTGTGCTCGCATCTGAATGGCTGTTGTGAATTTAGCGTGGGCAATCGGCTCCGATGCATGGTGCTCACAGGCTGGTGGGGCCTGTTGGTGCTCGTCCCCATTGCCACCCTAGTGTCCATTTCCATTTCCATTTTTTCTACTATTAAATCTACGGGGAAGCATGATCCTGCAATTGCTAGCATGAATTAGAAGGATAGAGAGACACTTCACCGTATGACATAGATCATGAACGAAGAAAATATTTTCTAAATGTCTCATAGCCTCTTCGTCATAAGTGTGGAGGGATTCACACCCATGAAAAAGACTCTACTTAATGCGGCTTTCAAACACCCTATGACACTTCAAAACCTATTGCTCTGATACCAAGTTTGTCATGATCCGAACATGGGCTCGAATTGAGACACGGGACAAAGAACCCCGAGAGACTCCAAGTCGACCCATGACATGAACATAACTTCTAACTCAATCAATAAAAGTGTAAGATCAACATAATAATCATAGAAGAAGTCTAAACACAACATAAAATCTGAACATACAACATGAGTCTGAAGCTGAATACAATCTATGTCTGAAAAGCCTTTAATTTTGATGAGTTGATGGGACAAGACCCCAAATAACTCTCTAAGTCTAAAACTGAAAATATGTAAACATAATTGAATAGAAGGGGCCCTCGATAGATGATGACTCACCAATAGAGACTGGATGCTAACTCCAGAACTGGCTAGTGACGGGGCTGAGTCTGAAGATCGGAGCCTGTATCATAAACGATACAGCATAGAGTGTGCGGTCAGTATGTGAAATGTACTGAATATACAAGGTGAGTAAAACCTCTTAAGTAAAATCATTAAAACATGCACAATATAAACATAATCAAGTTAAGAATCTGAGAGTAGGGCTTGCATGCTATTTTCTGAAATCATGATCTGAACATAACTGAATCGAATGACCCAAAGCTGAAATATGATAATCATAAGTAAAATTGAATATTGGGTCAATGATGTCGCCCAAATTACACCTCGCAATTGAGATATAAGCGTTCGATTGTAAAATATAGAACCCAACAAAGGTTAAGGTCGATCCCATAGGGAATATGGTAAGAACTTAGGTTAACGCAAATAACTATTACTATTGATTGACTTATTTCCAAAGGGGAAAAAATATAGAATAATAAACAAAAGTAAAACTAATGAATGCTTGTATCAACTTTGATTTGTATTCAATTTACGACTAGACTAGAATTGTGTTCCCCAAGATTTCATAACCACAAGGATTATACATTAGTGATCTATTCTGGTGTTTAACATGCAATATTGGTAAGTTAGGTTCACCTAAATGGTTGGACTCCTATCTAGATGATTTTCACCATGCAACTTGGTCTGTATACGGGCATTCTTTAATTGACCCTTACCCTTAATATTAGATTAGCTATCCCTCAGAAAAGTTCAAGCTATTAGATGAGGGTTGGTAGCCTCAAATCTTCATTGTTAATCTCTTTTTCCCATTCTTTACTTCCTTGATCCAGTAAGTAAGAATAAGGCAAGTCCTAACATTTGCAACCGTCAAGAATCAATCAAAATGAAGGGAAAAACAACACATGCATAAAACCCCATTCAAGAATCACTAGATATTTTTACCTATGTGTGTTAATTCATCTTGGTTCCCACAAACCTAGTTTATGGGTTTAGATACTCATGTTTGTATTATCGCAATCACAAATTATAGAAGAAATCATAATTGCAACTTACAAAGTATTGTAGAATAAAAACCAACTAGACTAAATAAAATTCCAATGTAGCTTTTGTGTCTTGAATCAAGAACAATTATATGAAAATTCTCTCAATAATATACTCACAATATCGTCTTAGAATATCTCAGAAATCTTCCTAGAATCGTTCTAAAAATCTCTCCAAAAATAAACCTAAAACTGGGTATTTATAATACAAAGAAATCCTTTTCCTAAATAAATCTGGAAACCAGGTCGACAGTGGCAACGGGCTAGGTGACGGGTCGTTACATCCTCTGACGAGTCATTTCTTTCTTTAAAATAGTCGTCCTCAGCAGCATACACGGGCTTAGCAATGGGTCACCTAACGACTCGTCGTGCCTTAGCACGAGTCGTTAGGTCCCTCATGGTCTACTACCTCAGAAAATCCAGTGCACTTCACGAATGGTTCCAGTAGCTTGTCAACGAGTCGTTCCTTCAAGTGACGACTCGTGATGTCGGTCATCAACTCCACTGGACACTTGGTTGAATTTTTCTCTTCAAAATCCAACGGTTGACCTCACGACTCGTTACTCCAACTCGTCAAGTGCACTGCATTGTATCTTCCAAACTTCATCTTTTTGTCAACGCCTCAAGTGATGAGTCGTGCATACTGCCAACGACTCGTTAAGTGTCTAGAAGTCACCTTTCAGTTGTTTTTAACATTAATTCGACCAAAATCACTTCCAAACCTATTTTCCTGCACATTAAGCACAAAATACCTTATACCCATATAAACATACCTGGAATGTGCATACTTTCTTGGTTTTAAGCGCTGAACGTGCCGTAAAATCACGGCACATCAACACCCTCAACTTAGAACTTTTGCATGTCCTCAGGAAAAAATAAAATAAAACAAAATAAAACAATCTACTTCGACGCTTCAATCGGAAAAACTTTAGAAAACTTACAACGGTCATCAAAATCAAATTTTCTAACCCCTCCCTCATCGTATCAACTCAAAACACTATGCATATGCAAAATTTCCAACCATAACACACAGGAATTGAAACATGGCAAAATGTTGTCACCTGCAACCACACACATAAATCTATAACACTGCCCCAAACAATTTGCAGACGATTTTGTTAATCAAGTGCTCTCACCTCAAAGAAGTCCCATACTCACACATGTGTATATGATTATCTCGGTATAATTTTCTTGGGACTAGGTAAGATCCACTCTCTCTCACAAAGAAATTCGAATTGTATGCATATAATACCATAGACTTGCCTTTACTTTCAATACCTCGATTTTCGGACAAGTAGCTAGGATCACTATAGGACTTTCTCAGCTTGTAACGTAGGCTCGGGCTTGGGTATGGTACATATGGATTTTAGTAGCTCAACCCTCTTTGGCACCACGCTTTTTTCTCCACTTTTCACCTTTATTTCTATTTTCTCCCTTTTTTTCTTTTTTTTTTCTGCTTTTTCTTCTCTTTACTTTAGACACTACGGATGCGGTTAATTTTTATTCAACAAAAACTTATTGATGTCACATATTATTTTCTGTTCTTTTTCCTTCTTTTCTATTACCCAACTTTACTTCCACCCGACTCTTCTTACTAACCCCTATCATAGCCACCCTCAACTTAGGCGATTTGCCTGAGTTGAAGTTCACAATGTCCAAGGAGGGACTAGGGCCAAAACAGGTTCATTCATGATAAAATCAGTCAGGTGAATTGGTGTGAACGAAAACAAAGGTCAATTTAAGCTCAAGCATTTGGATCAAGGGATTTTTTTCTTCACTTTGGTAGGTCTTTTAGGCTAAAGTGGACTCGTAAATCAAAAACAGCCTATGATCCTTTCCTAGTTACTTATCCTCTATCTCGATACGACTGACCAGACAAGTTCTAGATTGACACACACAACCGAATTCAGCTATCAGACCTCACTTCACACATAGCACCAGTCAACATCATCTATTCTACTAATCGCTAGTTCAGGTGCAACCATATAATGGTAAACAAATTCACAGTTTCAATACCATGCAAAGATTTACAAAGGTCATAATTGTCAACTCTCACATATACATATAGAACAATTTTTGGAGGGGTATCAAATCATCAAAAATCAAAATATCAAACAATTTTAGCTCTTGAATGCTTTCAGTTTTCTTAACTTTCTTCCGAATGACACAAAAAAAAACAAAAACACAAAATAAAATCCTAAACATGCCGGTTCTACTAGTTATGGAACACCTGAGGGAAAAGATATACGGCAAGAAAAACCCTCGGGTTATGTTCAGCAAAAACAGAATGCACAGGTATCCCTCCCTACCCCCATCAAAAAACCATGCGTCGTCCTCGACGCATATATGTACAAGACAAAAACCAAGGGAATAGGAAACATACATTTGCGACCTAGGTGTCAGCTACCTAGTGAGTGGAGGGTGTAGATACGCCTCCAACATCAACTCCAATATTGCTGGCTTGACCCGGTGCATTCTCAGATCCGACTAAGCTCGTTCCTTCACCATGAGCTCTCACTACCTCAGTCTCGGCTCTCAGTCGAGCCTCCTCTCTTGATTCGTGCAGTGCTCTCTCCATCTCACTCCGCTCCCATTTTTGCTGATGGAGCAGAGATGTATCAACATCATCACTTGCCTCCTCACGAGGCCTCTTCTCTTTGGCATGTGCCACCGGCTCCTCCATGATGAAATCAAAAATTGGTGGTAGCTCCTCCTCAAACTCATCATCAAGCATGGGAAGTACCGGTGGAGGTACCGCAACTGTCTGTCGTGCGGCCAAGTCCCGCGCCTCTGATCGTAGTGCTCCCAGCTCTGTGTACCATCGGGATAAATCTGGCACCTGTAAGTGTGCAAGAAGCTCATCCATCCTTCGCTCAAAAGCATCCAATCTCCCATGTACCGAACTGGTCAATGTCTCCAACTCCTTTGACACCCACGACTTAACCTACTCCATCAAGACTTTGACCTGTAGCGCCGTGTGTGCCTGCTGCTTCTCTGCTTTAGCTAGCCGCCTAGCCATGTCAACCAAGAACTCCTGTGATACCGTGACTTGGCCGACTGTGGTGGATCGTGGAGGTGCGAATGATGGTCTGGATGCTGCTGCTGCTGTAGATGATGATTCAGGAACATCGACAGGTATGGAGGCATCCGCTGCATCTGTAGCCTCAGCCTGGCTACCTATCTCTCTACCCTCAGTAGGCTCGGCCACTAACTCGGCGAACTGTGCTACACTAGTCTGCATCCCGTTGCCAAATGCCTCTGCTATTATGGTCTCTCCAGCGGATGCAGATTCCTGAGTCCTCGCCCTCAATATCGGGTTTGTATCATCTCTAATCAGCCCGATATCGGTAATCTTTTGGACCACCACTCTTTGATCAACTGATGGCAATTCTGGCAATCGAGACTCCCGATAAAGTCTATCAATCAAGCAAGGGAAGGGAATCATCGTACCATCATTTATATCCCGCTCCCGAATCTCCTCAATGATGAACCGCGGGAAATTGATTGCGTACCCCTCCATTATGCTGGCTACCAGTGCTGCTCTGTCGGGTGAGAGTATATTGTCATTACTTGTTGGTATCAGCCTGTGGCTCACCAGTGACCACCAAAATTTAGCTTGGAAGTTCAAAGTGGCCTTCTTTATTTGTGACTCAGTACCATGCAGTCATTCAACTAACGGCCCCTTTGTGGAAATGATGGGGGAAAGCCAAGTGTACTACTGTATCCGCTCCATGCTGTTGAACTTCTTTGTTTTGAATTTTCACAACTCGGATACCCAGTGATCAAACTCTGTTGTGTTCATTGGGGCGTGATAATCTGGCCCATAAAGCATCCTGGAAATAGTCTCCTCAGATATATTAACTTAGGTCTCACGCACCATCACTTGATTCAATGCAGGCCGCTTCTTCTAATCCTGGCCTCCTAGTGCCAACCGCTGCAAGGTAGCTGCATAGAACTCGCAAACCAGGCATGGGATATAGCTGCCTGAAGGCTCTGTTAACCACCCCAACTTGTATTTATCAAAGACCTCTTGTAGCTCAGGAAGGTCTTTCAACCCAATGGTGATTAGCCTTGGATCCTCGTAAATACTCCGCTTCGGATTGCCTTTGTCATTTGGAGCAATATCCCGATTGTATATAGCCCACATGCCATGGACACACCATCTCCTCACATTTCTCGGTTGCTCATTTGATGTGCCCGATGTCTCAGTCAGCTCATTGTCCGAGTCCTCTCGCTGGGCATGCGACTCATCAACTCTCTCTGTATTGTGCCCAGTTGTGGGAGCCTCCGGAACAAGTTCAGCAGCAGCCCTGACGCTTTCATTAGTGCGGCTGGGAAGATCTCTTGCTAGTGGATTGAGAGTATCGACCAGGGCTATCCAATTTTAAACTTGTTGAGCCCTAGCCCTGGTCGTCCTCCTCACCAACTTCTCCTCTGATACCTCATATTCCTCTTCAGAGCCACTCGAATCTTCATAGGAGGATGGATCATCTCGCAGCCTTCGGTATGATGGTTGACTGAACTCAGGTACCTGCTTTTTGGTTTGACCCTTCTTTGGTGTGCCTCGTGGAGCCATTGTACCTATGGAAGTCATGTTAGTACACAAGAGAAGATGAAACATAAAATATTTTTTTAGCTGGTGCCAGTGGTCCTGACGGGTGACTAAACGAGTCGTTGCCTCTGGCAATGATTCGTGAAGTCACTTGTTACCCCAGGTTGGACATTTTTCAAACAGGTCTAGTGTACTTGACGATTTTCCCCAATGAGTCATTACCAGAGGCAAAGAGTTGTTAGGCCACTCATCAACTACACTGCCTCAATAGTTTATTTTTCCCACTCAGCACGAGCTACATGACGAGTCGTTTGGTGATCCAACGACTCGTGATGTGACTCGTGCTCAAGAGTTCCTGTTCATCTTCTTCTTCTTTCCAGTTCTCAATTCGATAAACACACAACTTCAATTGAACATCTACCCAGGTGACTACATGACCGAAAATCAATGTTTTATACTTCCTAGGGCTTATCTACATCACAAGGCATGTAAGCACACAATGGAAATCAAAGAACATTAAAGCTCACTTATACATGGGTCTTCGAAATTTCTTGATGTAATCCAAAAATTATTCAAAGTGTTTGTGTGGGGAAGATTACTTACAATGCAATTTTCAGAGATGGAGTGCAATAGCAGATGTGCTTGTGCTTCAACGAATGTGTGTGCAGTGATGAAGGTGATTGCAATGGTGTTTTTGATGGGTTTGCATGAAGAAGGGGAAGAAGATAAGAGGGAAATTTGAAGTGAGTTTAACGGGGAGTATTTGAATGGAATCGGGTAATTAATTTTAAGAAAAGAATCTTTTCCCAATTTCAGTCATGGGTCGGGTTAATGCTAACTTACCTGGGACCTAACGACTCACATAACGACTCGTGGTGTTACCCAATGAGTCATTCCTTGAGTCGTGGTCCTTGGCCTGTTGTAGTTTCAGGACGGGTCACTTGACGACTCGTTTGGTTTCCCAACGATTCGTTTAGTGAACCATCATCACCCTTTTTCTTTTGATTCAGTCTTAGATCCAGTGTACCTGACGGGGGACTAAATGATTCGTTCCTTTAAGAAACAACTCGTGAAGTCACCCATTACTCCCCTATTTTCTGCAGTTCTTTCACGAATGACTAAACGAGTCGTCAAGTCAGACGACGAATCGTTCTATGATTTTTCTGCACCAAAATTGAAGTTCCAGTTTTTGGTTCCAACTTTAGATTTTCCATCTTATTCACCTGCACCCATTAAGAAACGTTAACACTAACTTTTTTATTACATTTACAACTTGGGTTGCCTCCCAAGAAGCGCTTGATTTAACATCACGGCACGATGTGGGTGTTCTGGCTACTCAGACTTCACCAAAACATGTCCATGGGTTGCCTCCTATGCAGCACCTGATTTAACGTCGCGGCACGACGCAAGTCACTTGAGTTCCTCAGACTTCACTCAAAATCCATAGGTCTACCAGTTTGTGTTCTTCTCTTCTCCCCAAATAAGCTTTGACCCGCTGACCATTTACCTTGAATCGCTTTCCTTCCTGGTTTTCCAATTCGATTGCCCTATGAGAGAATAATTGAACCACTCGATAAGGTCCCAACCACTTAGTCTTCAACTTTCCAGGAAACAACCGAAGTCTAGAATTAAACAACAGTACCATATCACCCGGACTGAATTCTCTTTTCTCGAGTTTTCCGTCATGCTGAATTTTCATTCTTAGCTTGTAAATTTCAAAACTCTCATAGGCTTTCAGACGGAATTCATCTAACTGATTCAACTGATCAAGCCTCAAGTTCGCAGCTTCGTTCCAATCCAGATTCAACTTCTTGAGCGCCCACATAGCTTTATGCTCAAGTTCGACCGGAAGATGACATGCTTTACCATAAACAAGATGATACGGAGACATACCTATAGGAGTCTTGAAGGCGGTCCAATAGGCCCATAAAGCATCATATAGCTTTCTTGCCCAATCTGTATGGTTTATATTCACAGTCTTTGCCAAAATAGTCTTTATCTCTCTGTTGGTGACTTCAACCTGCTCACTAGACTGAGGATGATAGGGTGTGGCCACCCTGTGTTTTACCCCATATTTTTCTAATAAAGAGTGAAACAACCGATTATAGAAATACAAACCCCCATTACTAATGATAGCTCTGGGGGTCCCGAATCTTGCAAATATATTCGCTTCAAGAACGCCGTGACACTCTTCCCTTCATTGTTTGGCAGAGCAATTGCTTCCACCCTTTTTGAAACGTAGTCAACAACGACAAGTATGTACTTCATCCCGTTTGAGCTCACAAATGGGCCCATGAAATAAATTCCCCATACATCAAATAACTCAATAACGAGGATGGGAGTAATGGAAGATCATTCCTCCGTGATATGCCTCCTTGTCCTTGACATGCATCACATGCCTTTGCAAAATCGTGTGCATCCTGGTGAATGGTTGGCCAATAGTACCCACATTGTAGAATTCTGTGGGCTGTGTGGATCCCGTTGTGGTGGCCTCCAACAGGGAATGAGTGGCAGGCCTATAATATACTCAACATCTCTACCTCGGGCACGCATCTCCGAATAACCCCATCAGCATATATGCAGAATAAGTAGGGCTCATCCTAGAAGAATTTCTGCACATCAGACATAAACTTTCTTTTCTGGTGAAAAGATAAGTGCTCTGGTACAACATTGCTCACCAAATAATTAGCAAAGTCTGCGAACCATGGGATGAGATCTTGGGATGTCTTTAGAACCTGCTCGTTTGGAAATACATCATTATGCTCATTTTAAAGTGCTGCATCATACTCTAATCTAGATAAGTGGTCTGCACCTTGATTTTCAATTCCTTTTCGATATTTTACCTCAAACTCAAACTCTTGTAGCAACAATACCCATCAAATGAACCGTGGCTTGGCATCCTTCTTTGCCATCAGATATCTCAAAGCTGCATGGTCTGTGTGGACTATCACCTGAGCAAGTATGCCCGAAACTTCTCGAATGTAAAAACTACAGTCAACAACTCGTGTTCTGTCACGGTATAAATCTTTTGAGCTGCATTAAGAGCCTTGCTAGAATAATAAATTGGATGAAAATTTTTTTCACGCCTTTGGCCCAACACAGCTCCTAGGGCCACACCGCTAGCATCACACATCACTTCGAAAGGCAAAGACCAGTCAGGTGCCACGATAATGGGGGACGTGGTCAATCTCTCTTTCTGAAATTCGAACGCCCTCAGACATTCGTCGTCAAAAACAAACTTTACCTCCTTCTCGAGTAGCTTACATAATGGATGTGCAATTTTGGAGAAGTCCTTGATGAATCTTCTGTAAAAACCTGCATGACCTAAAAAGCTTCGAACACCTTTCACAGAAATTGGAGGTGGCAGACTAGAAATCACCTCAATNAATCACCTCAATATTGGCTCGGTCTACCTCCATATCCTTTCCCGAAATCTTTTGGCCCAGCACTATTCCTTCCTTGACCATGAAATGGCACTTTTCCCAGTTAAGCACCAAATTTGTCTCTTCGCATCTCTGAAGCACCTTGCTCAAATGGGCCAGACAGTCCTCAAATGAGTCACCCACCACAGAAAAGTCTTCCATAAAGACTTCAATGATGTCTTCCACCATGTCAGAAAATATGGACATCATGCGACGCTGAAAAGTGGCAGGTGCATTGCATAATCCGAACGACATCCTCTTAAACGCAAATGTACCATATGGACAAGTGAATGTGGTCTTCTCTTGGTCTTTAGGGGCTATAAAAATCTGATTGTACCCCGAATAACCATCAAGGAAACAATACCATCCTCTACCTTCAAGTCTGTCTAGCATTTTATCCATGAATGGCATCGGAAAATGATCGTTCTACATCCACCGGTTCAGCTTCCTGTAATCCATGCATACTCTCCAACTGGTGACTGGTCTTAGAGGAATGAGCTCATTGTTTGCATTTGGGATCATCGTGATTCCTCCCTTTTTCGGTACATAATGGATTGGGCTCACCCATTTGCTGTCTGCAATCGGATAAACCACACCTACATCAAACCACTTTATGATTTCCTTCTTGACCACCTCTTGCATAGGTGGATTCAACCTACGCTGATGTTCAATACTTGGAATGAAATCTGGTTCTAGCTGGATCTTATGAGTGCAAATACCGATTGAGATTCCAATAATATCTGCAATGGTCCACCCAATGGCCTTTTTGTATCTCTTCAAGACGGAGACCAAAGCCTCCACTTGCCATTCCTCCAGGTCAGCTGCAACAATGACCGGTAAAGTGTTACCGACTCCCAAGAATACATACTGTAAATGGGATGGGAGTGCTTTGAGCTCTAACGTTGGAGGTTACTCAATAGATGGCTTGGCTGGTGGGTCACCCGATTTTTTAAATCAAGATCGATCTTCTTTGGAGCATAGGAATATGACCCCATGCCAGCAAGTGCATTTACAATCTCTCCACACTCATGAATCTCCTCAGCCTCATTGCCCATCAGAACGGTTTCTAAGTCATCAAGAAACAAAGATTCCTCCATGGCTAGATGTTCGGGTGTCTGGATGACTACACGCAAGTGCACGTGGTCGAACAAGTAGTAAGTGGCTCAAGTAAGCCAAGTATCGATCTCACAGGGACTGGACTACGGGGCAAAA
>JACEIK010004392.1:1988-14904 GCA_018107945.1 Datura stramonium
AATATAATTTAAGTTGTGCTAGACTTTAAAATGTTAATATTGCACATGAAACATGTCTTATTTTCAGTATTGTGTATGGTACAATAATTTATGTCAGAACTTCAATGGTCAGACCTTTTTTTTTTCCCATTTTATATTGCACATGATCAATGTCCCATTTATAAAATAAAAGATTATCAGTTACATTGAGATTGAGATTGAGACTGAGACACGACTCAAATTTTTATGACATGTGATAGTGGAAAATTTTCTCAATAGGTGAAAGTCTGACGGAATAATACCGCGTGAACATAATATAAATATTTTTATTGTTAAATTGAAGGATATGTTTATCCCTTTTTTCCTCTTAAAAAATGTGAAAATTTATAATATTCCAATCCCGACTTGCCTTAAATATTATAGAAAAGTTTGTAATATCTCAATCCCTACGTACCTTAAATATTATATAAATAATGCGGTAAAATTTTAGTACCAGAGTCTAGTTATTGTGGATGATATTGTTTTATTTTCTCACGCACGATATTGTATTATTATTTTTCAAGTATACTTTCACAAATAAGTTATATTTGCTCTTTTCATCCAACTTTAAGATCATATTTTTCCTTGTACTCTAAAAAAAGGTCATATTTATCCCTACGATTTAAAACCACTATGTCTTCAACATATTTACCGTTTTATCCAGTTTTAAGGTCATATTTGCTCTTGTACTCTAAAAAAAGTAATAATTACCCTATTACATTAAATCTTCATGGCCGACCTTAATTTTCCTATGTGGTGCCTACATGGCATATATTTACTTCAATGAATTTACTAACTCATTTAAATTCTTTTAACCCGCCCGATCCACTAAAAAATTAAAACCCAAAAACTTCATTGCTCATCCACGATGGGTACCACTACTCAAATCTCATCACTAAAACCCAACATCTATTATGACAATAGGGTAATAGTTGTTGCAATAATTTTAATTTTTCAGTGGTTCAAACATGGAGATTTAAGTATTACAACTAATTGTTAGAAAATCAGTGCAATAAATAAGAATGTTGGAATAATTATCCCCCTATCGCAATAACAGAAGTTGAATTTTAATTTGGACGAGATTTGAATGGTGAAATTGTATCCAACATGGATGAATAATGAAGCTTTTTAGTCATATTTAAGATGACTAAAATGCCAGAGTAATGGAGATGGATTACAATGATCCCGTTGTAAAAAAAAGAACAAGGGTGACATTCAAAAATGTAACAACTATAGGGATATCAAGCTACTAAAACACACTAAGAAGGTTTAGGAGAGGATGGTCGAGAGAGGATGAGGAAGAGTGTGTCCATCTTTGAGAACCAATATGGATTCATGTGTGGGCGACAACTACAGAGGACATTCATCTTGTAAGAAGATTGTTGGAGCAGTATAGGAATAAGAAAAGAGACTTACACATAGTATTCATTGACCTAGAAAAGGCATATGATAAAATTACTAAGGAGGTCCAATGGAGATATTTAGAGTCTAGAGGTGTACTGGTGGCTTACATTAGCGCAATTAAGGACATGTATGACAGAGTCACCCGGATAAGAACAACTGGAGGTGACTCAAAACACTTCTCGATCATGATAGGGTTGTACCATAGATCAACCCTTAGCCCGTTTCTATTTGCTTTAGTGGTGGATGAATTGACGTGGCATATTTAACGGGAGGTGTCGTGGTGTATGCTCTTCGCAGATGATATTGTTTTGATTGACGAGACGCATGCAAGAGTTAATGATAGGCTGAAAATTCGGAGACAAACCCTAGAAGCTAAAGGTTTCAGTTAAGCAAGATTAAAATAGAGCACCTGAAGTGCAAGAACAGTGATGTAGCGCATGAAACGGAGGTGGAAGTAAAGATTGATACACAAGTCATACCTAAAAGAGGTAGTTTCAAGTATCTTGGGTTTATAATCTAGGAGAGGATGATAATGTTGCACATCATAATGGACCGGGGTGGGTGAAATGGAAGCCTGCATCTGGGGTACTTTGTGATAGAATATGTCTCCGAGGCTTAAAGGTGTAAGTTCTACGTAGTGATGTTAGACCTACATAGTTGTATGGGTAGAGTGATGGCCAATCAAGAATGCACACGTTCAGAAGATGAAGGTAGCGAAAATGAGGATGCTTAGAAGAATGTGGCATACTAGGAAAGATAGGATTAAAAACGAAGTTTTGTAAGACAAGGTGGGAGTGGCCTCCATGGCAGATAAGATGAGGAAAGCGAGTTGAGATGGTTCGGACATGTGAAGAAAAGGTGCACGAATGCACCAATAAGGAGGTGTGAGAGGTTGGTAATAGCAAATTTTAGAAGAGGTAGAGGTAGGCCAAAAAAGAAGCGGGTGAGACAATTAGACATGGCACTTCTACTTATGGAGGATATGTCCCTAGATGGAAAGGTATGGAGGTTATAGATTAGGATAGAAGAATAGTAGGTAGCCGAATATTTTTGGTCGAGGGCTAGTCTCCTCTTCTCATCTTCTTCTTCTTTAGTAGTATTATTTAATATTCATGTCGTATCTTATTCTTCAATTTTTACTATCTGTTGCTTCATTTTCTTCGTTTATCTTGCTATTTTGTTGTTATTTTTCTTCCGATCCCATTTTTATTACACTTCTTTTGAGTCGAGAGTCTATCGAAAACAGTCTCTCATCCCACAAAAGTAGGGGTACGGTCTGCATACATCCTACTCTCCCCAAACCTCACTTATGGGACTACACTAGGTATGTTGTTGTTAAGTATTTATAACTCCGAGTACTCTATTGGAGTAGTCTGACCACTGCAAAAACTAAGAGTTCACAATACTTTTCGATACATCTTAGTGCTTCTTATACCATTTATTTTTGGATAAATATATCTTACACCTCTAAGGATTAAAAAAACTTGAAAATAATATACCTGAAGATATTCTCAAGACTCTTTCTTAAGGCCCCCATGGCCATGATTTCCCTTGAAGATAATTAATTCAGTTCTTTGCAACTTGCAGTTGACATTTGGCCATGAAATTTGTGTTGAGTGTTGAAACTTCAAATGCAATATTATATTGAGTTGAAATAGCAATTTGAAAGTGTATTTCAAGTGAAAATTTTCCAATCTTCAACATCCACTCCTAACATCATTTTTTACAAACTTCTTTAAAGTGGAGTTTCTGTCAAAACACAACTTAAACTTATGACCTGACAGAGGGTGGCTTGAGGAGGGTAGGTCAAGTAGGATTGGCAGGCTTCTAAGCTGGAAAAGCTTTTGAAGATAAAGGTGCACATGATACCTTAGGCGAATCTCACATAGGAAGGAATGAAGAAAGTGAAGAGCTTTACAAGGCATATCTCTAGCTCACATGGTACACATGTTTTAGGGGCTTGGTGTGGCGTAGCTCAAAAGAAAAACTCATGTAGGACTAGGCCCAACGCGGACAATACATGCCATGGACTTGGGTCATGATAAATCTGGTACCAAAGTTTGTACTCCCTCATTATGATGGTGGGGAAAACCTCTTCATTGAGTCCCTGAGGGGTATATGTGATGCCCTTGACAAAGGGCGGGTCAAGTAGGATCGACACGCTTCTAGGCTGGCAAGCTTCTGAAGATGAGATGCACATGACACCTTAGGCAAATCCCACAACGAAATGAGAGAGTAAAGTAAAAAGCTTTATAAGGCATAACTCAATTTCACATGGTATGCACGCTTTTGAGGCTCGATGTGGCGCAGTCCCAAAGACGAATTCATCCGGGCCTAGGCTCAAAGTCAACAATATGTGTCATGGACTTGGGTCGTGACATATATGGTATTAGAGCTTGTAATTCCTCGGTACGATGGTCAAGGAAACTAGCGAGAACGTTTAGTCTCTAAGGGATGTGTATGTGACGGCCTGACAAAGAATTGGCTGATGAGGACAGGTCAAGCAAGACGGACAAACTTTTAGGCTGGCCCTTCTAAAGATGAGGTGCACATGACACTTTAGGCAAATCACACATAAAAATGAAAGAGAAAAGTTAAGAGCTCTATAAGGCATAGCTCAAGATCACATGATACACGCTCTTTTGGGGCTCAATGTGTCGTAGCCCGAAAGACAAATCAGTGCTAGCCTAGGCCCAAAGTGGACAATATGTGCTATGGACTTGGGTCATGACCGAACTTCTACGAACTTTTTTTCAACTTCATATATTCTTTTTCAAGTTCAACTGAAATTTTGTCCAAACATATAATTTAGGCTAAAAATGTTGTCGTAACACTATTTCAATGGATTATGGACGGTACTTTTTGGGCTTGATACATATTTACCCCCTCCCCCCAACTTGTATTAAAATAGCTTTGACACAACCCATTTTCACAGAATCCCTACTACCAAAACTTGTTCAAGCCATGGCATTTACACCCCTCTCTGGTGTTTGACCTCTTTTCCCTAACAAGTGTATGTCACACACCAATAATGTTGTGGCACGTGCCATTAACTTACAAAAATAATACTTGAAATTACAATTATACCCCNTCGCATAAGAAAATCTCTCAGTCATGTCCACCTAGTTCTTAGAAGTCCCCGTGCCATTAACTTACAAAAATAATACTTGAAATTACAATTATACCCCTGATTGCTAAAAAATTCCAACTTCTCCCTCTTTATCATCTTCCCAAGGCTACACACCTCCATGGCTGCCACCAGACCCCTTCCATGTTCACCACCACCAACACGCTATGGCTCTCCAGGAACTATCACCGACCACCCGCAAACGGCCTCCAGCAGAACCACCACCTTCATCACCTTCCACCCATCTCTTCCCACTATCGACTGCCAGGAAACCACAAAAACACCACCTTCATCACATTCTCACCGCCCTTCCTCCACCAAACACCACTGGCTGATCACCACCTCGTCAAACTAATTATCTTCATCCGCCATATCTCTCCTCCCCACTCACCATAAGCCATCTTCTTGAACTCCGAAAGGAAAAATAGAATCGATCCCTTCTCCTCCTCACTACTGACAGTAGCCTCACTCATCATAAAACAACAATTTTTACACCAACCATCCTCATCTTCTTCCTCCATCGATGAGGAAAAACTCCACCAGCCGATCCTCCATTTTCTTTTCCTCTCTTTTTTTTTCTTTTTGAGAAAGGTAACAATATTATAAATCTTCAGCACAAAGACTCTTGAAAGCATACTTACAAGTTCAAAACAAACAAAAGTATAACCCTTTCTTCTTTCAAGGATCCAATGATGTCTAACAGGGAAACTACATCTCATAATAGTTCTTTACACCAAAAATGAAAAGTAAAAAGGCAGTTCATCTTAATTTTCTGGATAGAGCTATTTCTTCCTTCACAACATCTCAAGTTCCTTTCCTTCCATATCGTCCACCAAATACATGCAGGAATTGTTTTCCACCATGTCTTCTGCCGGACAGTCCTTCCCATGTTGTTCCAGCATTTTAATAGTTCTCCAGTAGCCTTTGGCATGACCGCATGATTTCTTTCATGCTTAAAAATAATTCCCCGAACTGATCTGTTACTTCGGAATGTAGGAATAAATGGTTAAAACTTTCTGAATCCTTTGCACATAGATAGCACTTTTACACAACAGCATTCCCCTTCTCCTCAGATTATCATGTGTCTGGCATGCTTCCTTGGCTATTAGCCTTTTCTTCTCTTATCCTTCAACTTAAACACTATAAAGACCCACCTTGAACCACCACCAGAGTACTCCACAGCATCCATGGACAGACCACGATATCATAAGAGGAAACCAGTGATTCACAAATATTAGGTGCGGACCAAAAAAAGAAAAGCCTTCCAACTAAATCTTCAACACCATGACCAGTTTTGCCCTTAGATGATTCCATACAATCACATTCACAATAAAATATGACGGCTGACTTAGACATGCTATGACATAGCAACCTGGAGTAAGATGCAGGAAATTACAAATTAAAGTACTCAAAAGATGAAAATTTCTTTCAAAATTTTGAAGTCAAAGTCTCTTCAATTTAATTTCGACAAATAGGACCCTAAAATTCATTAATAGCAGAAAGAATGTGCTTACAGCAACAAGCAAGTGTTATGCACCTTGCAGCTATAGGTCGTCACAAAAAATAAAGGCCGGGACTGATACCTCCTCTGAAGACCCACCATCTGTTTGCCCCTTGGATTCACCACGCTTGGGAGGTGATATCAAACCCTCTATTATCTCCTTAGATTGGTCCTTTTCTGCCAAAGCGGTCAATTCTATCTGACCTGTTTGTCCACGCATCATCTCATCCATTCTGCATGGAGAAACATACATAAGGTCTGACTCATAGACATATAAAGAAGAAGCTCATAACATTGAAAAAAAAGGCTATCTAACAATGTGAAAAACCCCATTCCAAGAAAAGCCATAACAAATTTCCACATTAACACTCTCGTACTGAAAAATTATGGTAGAAATGTCCAAGTGCAACAGCTAGTTGTTAGCATGTATCTGGAGGACTCAAAGGGACACTAATGCTAGAAACCTATTAGCAACGAAAATGCTCAATTTTAGTCAACAAGCCAGTTTAATCATCAGCATTAATCGAAAGAAATCTCATAGCAATACAAAAAAATAAGCCCATCTCAATATGCCTCATACTTAGATCAGAAAGCTTAGTTACTTGCATATGCAATTGCCTGTCCTTGCTCAGAACCCAAGGCTGATGAGAACATGAAAATTACATGAGAATGACACCTTCTTGCTGCCTTGCGTAGACTAGGTCAATCATTACATTGAGGCACAAGATGAAAAATTAAATTTGAAAATACTAGGACTGAGGTGACCTGAGAAAAGCATTCTGAATAGAAGTGCCCATATCCCCAGCTGAGAATGCTTCATGATTAAGAACCTCTTGGTGAAGAAACTTGGCACAAAATTTAGAAACTTCATCGCCTACAAAATAGAGGACCTTATTAAGTGTTAATATGGGGTGTAAGCAAAATGTTACTACAGCAAGCTACTTAATAAAGTTAACAATGGAATGGAACTGGAAACTGTTCCCTCAGCATGGTTGCAGTTATGAGGAGGTGAAAAAATCTTGAAATACAGCAGTATTGTCAGAAGGAATTAATCATTCATTGCATAGAGTGAAGAGACACCGGATTTCCTGATCTCGTGGCCTCGAATTAATTTAAAAGTTCACATTGATAAATTGAGTTGTTTCAACAGGATGCCTAAAGGCTCTGATCAGGGAGAGAACCAAGAACTATTGAGAATAGCCTGGACAGGAACCCTGTTCAAGAAAATGATAATCTGCAAAGGACTGTAGAAAACGTGGCCTATGAAGACTCACTGAAGAAAAAAATTCTGTAGCTGCAGCAAGACAGAGTGAGAGTGACTTTGAACTACTCATATTACAGCTAACACAGCTTTCTGTGATGGAAACAGAGCATTGGGACATACTGAAACAACCAAAAAGAAAATGAGGAAAGAGAATGAAGACATGTCAAATTGAGTCCCACTCCTCTTAAGACTTCTTTCAGAGTTTAAGATTACCGACAATATTGCAACTGGGAAGGATCTTAGCATGTTCAACTTAAGAAGAAACCTGTTTCAAAATAATCGAAGTTGACACTCAATAACTATATCAATACTTCATTCAGATTTCAAAGCCAATGTTGAAAGTGGTCAAAAAGAAAACAATAAAATTACATAGGTAAGTTGCACAGAAATACTTCAAAAGTCAATCTATATCTATCCGAAACAACGGAGGCGGTGCATATTCAGCAGAAAAAAAAAAAAGAAAACCATGGGAAATAATAAGAGGAACATGAGAGCTTTCTATCAGACTCTGAAGACATGGAATTGAAAGAAGTGCCATGTTGAGAAGCCAGATAGGAAATGAGGGAAAATGGGTCATGGAAGATGCTCTTAGTACTACATAGGACCAGGAACATGAAGTATTAAGTTCAATAGAAAACAAGACAATCAGTTCTTCTCTAAATGGAAGAAACGGATACCCACTCACTTCTATGAGAAATTTCTACATCACCCACTCACTTCTATGAGAAATTTCTACATCGAGAGAAGAGCATGTGCTGATTTTGACACAAAATCTAGCGTACTATTTTTTGGTGAATAAAGTCATCAGGAGAACTAGACCGCCATAGGAAATAGTGGTGAATGCATTCAACATCCGGAAATGAACTGAAGACAAGTTGCTATGGATGCAGGAGTGAAAAGTTAATTGCATTTAAGAAGGTCAGTTTTGCTGGAAACAACACTATACTCTAATCAAGGACAAGTTGGTGATAAGAAGAAAATTCATGTAAAGTGCTGATTTACTAGGAATAGCATGAACATGTAAGCTGTTTGTTACAGAGCATTATATGTCCAATTTTGTTTTTTATAACTTCATTGGATCTGGGGACCTTTTTGGAGGAAGAAAGAATGACAAGCCAAAAGATTATTGTCTGCAAGACGTTCATGATGTATAAAGCTTAATGGGAAGGCAGATCACCGAAAGTAATTGGAACTAAGCAACTGAAAATTGAAAACTATATAACCACTGTCCTTGGACAAGATACGGCAACTGAAGAACCATTCAAAAATCGAAAATAACCCCCTCATAAGTTATTTAAGAACCATAGAAAGAGAGGACCTCCAACTTCTGAGGAGAAAGTGAAGGATAAACAGATACTGAAGTTTGAATTTTCTTATCCTTTTTTTTTACTTCTTTGAAATACCCTTATATACATTGTCATATTGCTTTCGCAGATTTTGGATGGAATCTAGTTGGATGACATTGATAAGATGAGGTTTCCATAAAAAATTGTACCCTTCTACTAATCTCATTATATGTTTACAAGAAAACAAGGAAACACATTTAACAAAACATTAAAGTGACTTCCTGCTTCAATGCAGGGAAAATTGGAAAAGAAAAAAGATGTAAAGCAATAATGCATGACACATGTAGTCAAAAGATACAAGTTCCTCAATTTCGGCATATCTGTAACTAAACATTACCATATCTCAAAGTTTCAGCGAAGTAGAAAAGATAACTGAACGTTTATCTTCAGGAATACAAAACTTTGGTCAAAGTAACAACATGGAAACCAAAAGCTCACATGTTTCCCAAAAGAGAAAGAACTAGAGTTAAGAACATAAGTAGTGACTATCAAGTGCCGCCTAATATGCATACAAAAACAAAGACCAGCATTGTCAGCAAAAGACAGTTATGAAGTCCTATAACAGAAGAGTAGGATGTTTACCTCCATGGCCATCATAAACACCAAAGAAGGAAGTCGAAGAGTCCAAATTTGGATAAACTGCATGCTATATAAAATCTCAAATTAGCATTCTTGCTCACCGTAATTCCTATGCATGATCTTAGGACACTGACTAATAAGATGAAGCCAAAGCTACTTGGAAGTCGCCATCATATCAGATAAATAATAATTGGAAAAACATGATTGCTGAAAGGGATGACAATTTGAATTTTTTTAAAATGCATAGGAACAATCTAGAAACAAATGGTGGATGGAAGTTGAAGGATTATAGAAGAACACAAACAACACACACATGCATGCACTTACAGCATCTTCCATGGTTGAACGCCATCCTTGCATTGAGGACAAGCCATATCTTAGTCTATCATTCTCACCATCCTCCGACACTTTTTCAGTTTTGGGACTACTCAAATATATTCCCATCTTGACCTGCATATGGAAGCCATACAGTAACCATATTTACATGCAGAATTAACACTATATATTTTACCTCTTATCAAATAACTTAGTACATGCACATAATATAGTTAATACACAGACTTGATAAGCACATACAGCACACAACACAGTAAATATACAGAGTTGTTAAGCATATGCACTGGGGAAAATGGTTAAATAAACATAAACACATAACATGTTAGACTCCTTCAGGCACTATAGAGAAGGCTGTTGAAGAATTTTCTAGTAAAAATGTGGCAGATACACCAAACATGGTGGTAAACAGAACTATACTACTTCATCCATCCCATTTTGAACGAAGAAGTTTGATTGGGCTAGAAGTTTAAAATGTCAATAGACTTGCATTAATTTTATAGACGATATTGGAAGAAACTATTGAAGTAATGGTTGAAAATTACTATGATAGAGAAAGCATTGAAAATTTGATTAGTTTAAAGAATTTGAATTCTTGAAAATTGTGAACATTGTATAGGAATGGCATTGCATCATAAAATTAGGGATGTCCCACAAAAGGAAAAAGTTTCATATAAAATGGAACAGAGGGAGTAATAAATAAGGCACTGAATCTAATAACCTTTGAGGGGATACTCTTTGATTCATTTCTTAATTCCCAGGTTTCTAACATTTATCCTTTTTCTGTTTCCCAGAATAATATGTATCAGTACAGTACGACAATTCTTTTTCTGTTGATGATAATATATCAATACCGTATAATCTAGTGTAGAAATGCTACAAGAACATAGTGATACTATGAAGCCAGAATTACACAGCAGAACTGAACAGATGTTAAACAGAATTGGCTTGAATCAATTGTTCTCTTGACGAGAAATGATTACATAATGCAAGAATAACTTTTATGGAAGCAAATTTCCATAGTTTAAGCTGAAGAATTAAGAAAACAATTGAAACATGATACGCAAGCAAATTCACTATGTTCTAAATTCCGATGATTCAAATTACTATAGAGTTTCACAAGTATAATTAAGCTGAAAAGTTGCAAATTTGTTACAATTAGATCTTCTGTCACCAAAGAAAACGCCATTATTATCTTATTTACTTTGATTCCAATAAACTAACTACTTTTTTACCAGTTCCTGCACACCAGTATAATCACTATAAAGATCGATCGATTAAATTGGAAAAAAAAATGAATCAAAAGGGAAATAATTGGAAACTGTGCGTTAGGGTTTCAAAGAAACTCACTCCCCCAGTGCCGAAGTCTGTAATCGCAGCGAAATGATTTAGAGATCGTTTAGCTAAGAAGCGGCTAATCGGCGGTGCACGAGGCTACTTTTTCATGCTCTCTTCCTTCCTCTCTTTTTTTTCCATTATAGCCCTTCTGCCTAATTATCCGGAATAGATTGGCAACAAAATATTGCATACACTGTATTTTTTTAATTATTATTTAAACGTTTCTCATCCGTGGTGGATGAGTATGTATTTATTTTTTAAAATTAATTTCATTCTTCGATATTTATTAAATAAAATTACTAAAATTAAATATAATGTTTGGTGTAATATTTAAGGAAATCAAATTATATGTTAGAATGTTAGCCAATTACTTATTCACGGNCAAATTTACTTGAAATATTATAGATTATATTATTTCTCATAATACTAAATAATATTAGATTTCTTGAATGTTTATCGCTCAATGAAAAAAAGGAATAAAGATATTGCAGCTCTAGCAATGCAATCAATCCTTTTATTTTAATATCAATTATATCTAAAAGAAGAAAAATATTAAGAAACAAAGAAAACAATACAAATAACATATATAATAATCAAGAAGTAGTACATTAGCTTTAGGATCGGAAAGATATTAATCATTGTCCACATATACATGTTATTAGTATTTGTTAGACATGTACATTTTTTTATCTGAAAAAAAATATTTAATTTATACCACAAAAAATCAAATACACACCCCAAAATGATCAAAAACAAGTAATGAAAATAATAGAATGATGTAATGACCCGTATGTCATTATGAGGAGAAACGAACCTAGAATACTCTAAACAAGGGTAGACAACATTTAGAGAAGTGTTGTGGAGTGTGCTAGTGTAAATTGATGATTATGTGGAGCTTCTGGTTCGGGGGGACCACTGCAATAGTAGAATTTTCGCTCCAGCAAGACCGTGGTGATGGTCGGATCCTGCCGTAACGAATCAAGAAAATAACCGC
This sequence comes from Datura stramonium, assembly GCA_018107945.1. Taxonomy (NCBI): domain Eukaryota; kingdom Viridiplantae; phylum Streptophyta; class Magnoliopsida; order Solanales; family Solanaceae; genus Datura; species Datura stramonium. Next base: position 13,893 of record JACEIK010004392.1, read on the forward strand.
TAGATCCGCTGAAGCGGCTTCCTGACTACCATAGCGGGTCCGCTGCAGAAAAAATGTAACCACCGCAGAGGACGACGGGAATCAGAAAGTGGGTTTAAGTGAAATTTCTAGAGTTATACCTCATTATTTCTAAAACATGAAGGTTTAAGGTTTGAAAGTGATTTTCTCCCCCATAACAGTTGAATTCCTTTTTTGAGATAAGTCTCTTGAATTCCTATCTCTGTGTTGGATTATGTTAACTCTAGGATTCAGGGAGAACCTCTATGGGTGTTTTCTAAGCTAATAAACTGAAGGTTGATAGACTTGGGCTGGATCATTATAACAACCCGAATGTTATTACGGGAAGGGAATGGACTCAGAGCACTGGAAACAGGCTAAGAGAGGATTAGAAAAAGTTGTGAAATATTCTAAGTATAAAACTAGTTGAAATTGGGTAGTTACTGGTTCAAGGGATCGCTGTAGTAGTTGGGTTGCTGCTACAGTGAGACCGTAGTGACGGTCGGAGTTTAGCCATAACATATCGGGAAATTAACCGCCGAATCCACCGTAGCAGATTTTTGACCACTGTAGTGGCTCTGCTGTAGCGGAAAAGTGACCGCTACAGTAGAAGAAGGGAATCAGAAAGTGGGTTTAAGTGTGAATTTTGGGGTTATACTCCATTTTTTCCAAAACACGAAAGAATAAAGTCTGAAAGAGATTTCTTCTCCAAAGAAGTGAATTCATATTCTAAGGTGAATTCCTTGATCCCTTCTCCCTTTAATGGGTATTGATGATTGTAGAAAGCTTAGGGGACCTTTTAATGGTAGAATTTTAAGCTGAGAAACCCTAAGTTGATGGACTAGGCCTAGATCAAGGAGAGTTAATGGGTTGATTGGATTAAAGGTTTTATGGGTAGTAATCGTTCCCCAAGACTTCCTTGCTAATAAATATGGGTTGGATAGGAGTGGAGACATAGAACTAGGTTGAATTGGATTTGTTAAAAGCTTTCTCCTGTAAACAGCATTCTACCAAA
>JACEIK010004392.1:49195-67607 GCA_018107945.1 Datura stramonium
AAGTTTAGTGTACCACATATGAGATTCTATATTACCCTGATTTGATATTTTTATAACAGTATATATCATATACAAATCTTGTCTATAGGAGCAATAACTTAACATTTTCTCGTAAAATCCATCCTACAAGAAAGCATTTCCTGACTCATAGACATTCTGTCAATATGCTACATTAATATTTTGGCATCCTAGCATTAAAAATCATGTTCATGTCAATCTGCCCACGTTTAGAAATCGTGTTTAATAAGGATGTATTATGCGCCATGCATTGAAATTCGATTTTTCATTAGAAATCACGTATGTAGGTTTTATTCACATGTTTGGAAATCATGCTGAGGCTTATCTGAAACTCATATTTATTTTCTGTTGTAATCTGCCTGCTTGACATTTATCAGCCTTTAAACAGCATAAGAAATTTAGATCCCAAATATAAATTAGTAGTCCATTGCCTCTTGGACATTAGGCTTACGACGGGTAGGTATATATTAGGACGTTAGTTTATACTTTTCTAGAATGCTTTTAGGGTTAATAATTAATTAATTAGGTGGGTAGAGAGACATGATAGTTTGTGCTCGTTGAATAGTACGAGCAATATAAACGGTTTTGAAGTATTATTTAAGTTGCACCGGGTGATCCCTTTAGGTTAAAATATCCCCTCTTTTAAAATGCAAAACTATATCTGACCTGATTCCCTTCAGGGATACGTAGGCGCCTATTCGAGGTTCGGTCCAATCCTTAATATTTCTATTTATTTTTTTTGTAATTTATTATTTTGTTTTGTTTCCTTTTAAAATTATCTAACTGTTGCATGAATTATCAAATAATAATGATAAATACATGTATTGTCTCAAGATTCTTTCTTCTTGCTTATTTGACTTCTCTTCCTTTTCTTGTACTAATTTTGGGGTTTTCTAATTTTAATGTTAAGAGTGATTAGTTTATTTTCATAATTATGTATTTAAATAACTTAGATATATTTTAGGCTTAATAATTATTGACCTTACTTGCCAACTTAGTTTCCCCATATATTTATGAATCCGGCTGGTAATCACATTTGTGGACCTCGAAAGATACCTAACACCTTCCTTTTAAGGTAATTTAAACCCTTGCCCGAATCTGGTGACATAGGCTATTCAAACAGATTGTTGTGTAAATTAATTTAGTAAGGTGCCCTAATGCACCATAATTCGTTAGGTGGCGACTCTTCAATTTTTTTAATCCTACAAGAGATGTCATGTGTCGAGTTCCCATTTTCACGAGAAAAATGGGGCGAGACAAGGTGGAGGCGGTCAGAAACTGCTAGGCCAACCACCGTGATAGAGATTCAGAGTTTTGTGGCGGCTGACCAACTACTACCACCGGTTTGTAAAAGAGTTTGCTTCGTTGCCTCAGTACTGACCAGATTGACTCAAAAAGACATACCTTTCCAGTGTCGGGGGAATGTGAAGCTAGTTTTCAGAAGCTCAAGACCCTTCTAACCATGACATCTATCCTGGCATTATCGATGGAAGGTAAATATTTTATTTTTTATTGTCATGCCTCTTGGTCTAGGTTGGGTGTTGTGTTAATGCAAGAAGGGCAGATCATTTCTTATGCCTTGAGACAATTAAAGGTGCACGAGAAGAATTACCCCATGCATGACCAGGAGCTAGCAATGGTAATGTTCACCCTAAAAATCTGGAGGCACTATCTATATGAGGCTTATTGCGAGGTATTCACAGACCATCACAGCTTGCAATATGTGTTCTCCCAGAAGGATCTTAATTTGAGGTTGAAGAGGTGGATGGAACTGCTCAAGGACTATGATGTCACCATATTGTATCACCCAAGGAAGGCTAATGTGGTGGTAGATGTGTTGAGTCAGAAAGCAGTAAGTATGGGTAGTTTAGCCTGTCTGGAAGCTACTCGACGACCGATGGCTAGGGAATTTTAGACACTGGCAAACAGTTTGATGAGGATCTCTTTGATAGAAACAGGTGGGATACTAGCTAGTATGGAGGCTAAGTCATCACTGTTAAAGGAAATAAAAGTAAGACAATTTGAGGATGAGAAGTTGGATAAGATCTGAGATAAGGTTTTACAGGGAGAAGCAAAGGAAGAAGTGTTAGATGGCGAAGGGGTCCTGAGGATAAAGGGGCGCATGTGTATTCCCTGAGTTAGTGAGCTAATTAAGACTCTTCTCGCAGAAGCTCACAACTCAAGATACTCCATTCACCCTGGAGTCACCAAAATGTAGCATGACTTGAAGCGGCACTGTTGGTGGGGCAGAATGAAGAAAGACATTGTTGACTATGTCATCCAGTGTTTGAACTATCAGCAACTGAAATACGAGCACCAAAAGTCTGGGGGAGTACTTCAGAGGATGCCTATCCCCGAGTGAAAATGGGAGAGAATAGATATGGATTTCATAATTGGTCTTCCAAAGACTTTGGGGAAGTTTAACACCATTTGGGTCATTGTGGACAGATTGACCAAGTCTGCTCACTTCTTGCCTGTCCAACTGACTTACAATGCCGAGAAGTTAGCAAAGTTGTATGTGAAGGAAGTGATTCAGTCGCACGGGGTACTAGTGTCGATTGTGCCTGACAGGGGTACACAGTTCGCGTCTCATTTTTGGAGGACCTTGCAGGTAGAGTTAGGCACCAGGTTGGACTTGAGCACAACCTTCCATCGTTAGACAGACGGACAGTCATAAATGACCATCCAGGTATTAGAGGACATGCTTTGGGCTTGTGTTATAGATTTTAGGGGCCATTGGGATAAATTTCTACCCTTGGCAGAGTTTTCTTACAATAACAACTATCACTCAAGCATTGGCATGGCGCCATTTAAAGCTCTGTATGGGAGGAAATGCGGGTCTCCAATCGGGTGATTTGATGCATTTGAAGTGAGACCTTGGGGAACCAATTTGCTGAAGGAATCCTTGGAAAAATGTCCGGGTAATACAAGAGCATCTGCTGGCTACTCAATGTAGACAAAAATAGTATACAGACAAGAAGGTGAGAGATATGGAGTTTATGGAGGGAGAGCAAGTCTTGCTCAAGGTATCTCCCATGAAAAGGTAATGAGGTTCAACAAGCGGGGCAAGTTTAGCCTGAGGTACATTGGACCGTTTGAAATCCTCCGACGTGTGGGTGAAGTAGCTTATGAACTGGCCTTATCGCCAGGCTGTCTGGAGTATATTCGACATATCATGTTTCAATGTTGAAAAAGTACCATGGGAATGGATCATGCATTATCAAATGGGACTCTGTGTTACTAGATGAAAACTTGTCCTATGAAGAGGAGCCAGTGGTGATATTAGCTAGGGATATCCACAAGCTGAGATCAAAAGAAATTGTGACAGTAAAGGTCTAGTGGAAAAATCGTCCTACAGAGGAAGCCACTTGGGAGACCGAGGCTGATATGTGGATCAAATATCCTCAACTATTCACGGAATCTAGTACGTGCTCTTCCTTTCCTTTGAAGACCATTCAGGGATGAATGATGTTTTAATTAGTATCTAATGTAATGACCCATATGTCATTATGAGGAGAAACAAACCCAGAGTACTCTAAATGAGGCTAGATAGTAGTTAGAGAAGTGTTGTGGAGTGAGCTAGTGTACATTGATGATTTTGTGGAGCTTCTAATTTTGGGGGACTGCTGCAGCGGTAGAATTTCTGCTGCAGCGATACTGTGGTCACGGTCGGAGTTTCGCCATAATGGATCGGGCAAATAACCATCGGATCTGATGAAGCAACTTCCTAACCACTATAGCGGGTCCGCTGTAGAAGAAATGTGACCACTGCAGCGGAAGACGAGAATAAGAAAGTGAATAAGTGGGATTTCTAGGGTTATACCCCATTATTTCCAAAACACGAAGATTCAAGGTCTGAAGGTGATTTTCTCCCCTAGAGCCGTTGAAAACCTTTTTATTAGTTTGCGTGAGTCCACCGAACAATACAGAGAACTAAGTTCCTCACCTGGTTCGGCAGTTAAGAACAAAAGGTAAATAACACAAGAAGTTTTATGTGGAAACCTCTTTTCCCAAGAGAGTAAAACCACGACCTACCCTAGTAGGATTTTCCAAACTCCACTAAATAACTGGGCAATGTTCAGATTAAAACCTATTGCAACCTAGAAATTAAACTCTTAATCCCTTCCCCCTTATAATAACTCTATTGTAAGCCCTTTGTAATAACTCTATTACAAAGACAACCAAGGGTAACTCTAGCCTACCACAATAGTACAAATATGAAAAATAAATGACCTACAAAAGCTTCTAAAATGATGAGTAGGTTTACAATGTAAAGAGCAAAAAGATAAAGATTCAACAACCTAGAACATAAGACATAACTCATTAATGAGGCATAGGTTTTTCAAGTTGTTGAAGCTTTGTCTTGTGGAATAGAGAGGCTACTTTGCAGATGTAGAAGATGCTAAATATTTTTTTCTTTGCCAAACTCAAGTCTTTTTCTTTTTCTTGTTCAATGTATATGAGAGGATGAGGGAGAGATATGAAGGTTTCGACCATTCGACAAGAGCAAGGAAAGCAGCAATCTGCTACTGCATTGTGGATCTGCTGCAGTGGCAGTGGCAGCTGTAAAACAGCTTTTACAACTGTAAAGGTTGACTTCGAAAATAGGGAACAATAGCCTACGTGGTCCCTCACCAGGTCCCTCATATCTGGTTCCAACAGTTCTGCTATTGTTGTGCCTCTGCTGACGTGACAACAATTTTACAGTTGTGGTAGCATCTTTACAGTTGTGAAGGTTGACTTTGAGACTAAGGAACCTGGTCCCTCGTCAGGTTTTTCAATCATCAAAACACATGCATAGTACTTCAATGTCTATGCTCCATCAATTTCTCCCTTTTTGATGATGACAAACTCATGAACTAAGTTCCCCCTGCTAACCAGATTCTCATATAGCACATGACCAAGTTCTCACAAATGCATAGTACTTCAATGTCTATAGTCCATCCATAAGCATCGTATCTGGTTCCTCAAAAGATTTGTCAAATCATCAAAACACATGCATAGTACTTCAATGACTATGCTCCATAAATTTCTCCCTTTTTGATAATGACAAACTCATGAACCGGATTCTCATCTAGATGACAATCACATGAAGCAAGTTTCCCCTGCAAGCCAGCGTATCTGGTCCCTCAACAGGTTTGTCAAATCATCAAAACAAGGCATAGTACTTCAGTGTCTATGCTTCATCAATTTCTCCCCTTTTGATGATGACAAGCACATGATTCAGATTTCTTTCCCCTGCAAGTCAGGTCCCTGCCAAGGTTCACTTTCCCCCTGTGAACACATAATACCAGTTCCCACTAAATAAAAGATCCCTTTTCTCTTGAAAGTCTATTCCCCCTTACATATAGCCATAAATGTTCTCCCTTATATCCAATACTTCAAACTGCACTTACACACTCAAACTTCCGCCTTTTGGCATCATTAAAAAGATCAAGCAGTAACATGAGGAAGAATAAGACATAAGGCAAAGTTAACTCATGGCTACTGGGGAAACACTAACATGAGTAAATTCATATACAAGTAAAAACAAAAACTGAAGTTTACATATAATCAAGAAAGCAGCCCAATTTTTATTTTTATTTTAAAAAATAAAATCAACAACTGAGTATTTCCGACCATACAAATAAGAGCATCAAAGACAAATACTAGAAATACCACATCATTGTAAAAGAGATAGAGGGAAACAACTAGGATAAAAATTGTTTGGAGAAACAAGAGATAAGAAGGGATAGGAAAAAGGAAAGGAAGTAGGAGGAAATACGGAGTAAAGCTTGGATAACAGCTTGTCAATTCTTTCATTTGAAGCATGCTGATCCTATAACATTTGCTGCATCAGATCCTCCAACTGTTTCCTTAGTGCAGTATTCTCAGCCTTAAGCTAAGCATTTTAACATTTTAGATCCAGTACCACACCAGGTTCCCCAACTGTTTGCTTAGACATCTGTGTATCTTTCAACAGGGCCATCTCAGCTTCCTTTTGAGTCACCAGCATTGATAAATGATCAATCTCCTCCGTAGCATATTGTTGTGCATCAATCAGCCCTGAGATCATGAATTGAACTCCAACACCCCCTCTTTTGGCAAAACAGTCATACTCTTTCAGAGTGCTTAGAGTGAATATTTGCTTTCTAGTTTCCACTGTCCCTTTCCCAAGAGAAGGTCCTCCATCTGTTTCCTTATTGGTGCAATTCCTTTCCTAAGTATAAACCCAAAGTATTTGAAGACCTTTCTTGTAAGAATAAAATCATACCCAGACCATGTCATTCATCATTTATGGACCTAATCTTCAGAATATGCTCAAGCATAATGGTGGAAAATTGATCAGGTTGAACGTTGCCAATGCCTCAAATGTTTCAGGTCCCTCAGCAGTTTTGATTCCCCCCCCCCTTTTATTTTTTTTTAAAATTTTTTTAACTCACCCCTTCTTTCTTTGAAACTTGATCATCTCTACCAGGTCCTTTGGAAGTTGCCAAAGTTTCAACCTCCACAGGCCTTTAAATTGACGTCTAGCTCTATGAGATTATTTTCCCACAATAGCAATCTGGTGGTTTGGGAGAATAGAAGATGGGTGTTGTTGAAAAACAAAGATTCTTGAAAGGAACTGAAAGGAAGATGAGATTGCAATTTCGGTTCAAGAGAAATAAGAAGAGTGAGTGGATAAGGGGAACTATGAAGATTTTAAGGTGGGGGATCAAGTATGATATGTCGTTTCAGATATGAAGGATGTGACAATTTGAAAATATTCCGACACGACACTATTTTAGGACAGGAAGGAAAACATAGTGACATGACACTTATAGCAGTCTTTAAAAACTCAAAGGTATAGTTGAAAATACTAACCCGTGAGAGGGAACTAGGTTCCTCTGTAGAAAATAACTAAGTTGGGCGTCACCCTTGAGAATATCAACCAGGTTCTCATCCTTACTCAGTAATGAAGATGACATGCGTGCATACCCGTAACATCATAGAACTGAGTTAAACATTGCAAATGACCTTTCCAACATATACCTGTCATCCAATCATAACTAAAGTCGAGAGAAGATTTTGGTGAGAGATTATTGGTGCATCCTAATCAACCTCAACTTTAATTGATTTTGTTTGAGGAGTTCCCTGCTCAGTTCCTTTGTCAAAATATCTGCTACCTAATCCTCCTTTTGAATTATTTGCCATATAGTGCATTAGCTTCAGCAGTGGAGAGAGAAACTGAATTTTGTTATCTGGTTCCCCATGAGATCAATAGGAGGATACAAGAAAATGAGTCATCCCAGAGGTGTTTTTTCTAGTCACCAAGTACCCGACAACATCAACATCAACATCAACATCAAAACATATCCAACGAAATCAACATTATCTCTATATGGGTAGAATAGAACCAAATCAGGGGTTCTCTTGAGATACTAGAGAATTCTCTTGGTAGCCTTCAAATGAGATTCCTTTGGACAAAACTGAAATCTTGCACACTTACACATATTGAACATAATATCAGGCATGCTAGCCATCAGGTAGAGTAGGAAACTAGTGATACTTTGATACTTTATTTTATTCACAGAGGAACCAGGTTCCTCAACATCCAAATGAGTAGCAGTTGCTATGGGTGTATCAATGGGCTTATTATTTTCTATGTCGAACATCTTCAGTAGCTCCTTGACATACTTTTATTTACTAATCAATATTTTTCAGGTTCTTGTTTCATTGTAGCCCAAGGAAAAAGTTCAACTCACCCATCATGCTCATTTCAAAACTTGTTTCCCATGAGCTTTGCAAATTCTTCACATAGAGACCTGAATGATTAATAGGTTCCTCCCCCTTATCTTCAAGAATAGAGTATTATCAATCTTCCCTCCTTTGAAGCCATTGTCAAGGAGAAATTTTGATAATCTCTTATACCATTCTCTTGGAGCCTACTTCAACCCACACTTATCAAACTTGAACACATGTGTAGGATGCTCATGATCTTCAAACCCGGGCAGCTGCTTAACACAGACCTCTTCCTTTAGATAGCCATTAAGAAATGCACTTTCCATATCCATATAAATAGTTTAAACTCCATGTGAAATGCAAAAGTAATAAGGATTCTAATGGCTTCTAATTTGGCAATAGGGCAAAAGTCTCATCATAACCAATTCTCTCTTCTTGGTTATATCCCTGAACAACCAACCTTGCCTTGTCTTTGGTGGTGTTTCCCTTTTCATCCAGCTTGTTTTTGCACACCCACCTGGTTATTATGATGGTCCTGTCATCAAGCTTACGAACCAGGTGCCACTCTTCGTTCCTTTCAATTGATGAAGCTCTTCTTTCATTGCAGAGATCTAGTCAGCATTCTTTAAGGCCTCTTTGATATTCTAGGGTTTGATCTGAGATAGAAAGGTTGTGAAGGCAAACATATTTCTTGACCTAGATCTTGATTGAATACCTGAGTCCAAGGGAGTAAGCATATTACTTAATGGATAAGACCCCTTGGGTTTCCAATTTGAGACCTGTACTGCTGATGGGTCCTGGCTCGCCGGTTGTTCGTACCAGGTTCCTCTGTTGTTCCTTCGACTAAAATTTCCATATGATATTCAACTTCTAGAGGAACTGAACCACATCATGTTCTTGACTACTTGTTTGACTGTCAACATTTACATCTTCCTTGAGTTGATCGGATGGATTCACTTCTCCTTCTGATCCTTCACCCGGTTCCTTCTGAAATTACAAAACCTTCCTTACTTCAACCTCATCACCTTGCAAACTGTTTCTATTAGTTCCCCTTAACTCATTGAAGATCACGTGCACACTTTCTTCTACACATTGAGATCTTTTGTTGAAGATCATGCAGGCATTGATTTGTGAAGAGTAACCAAGAAAGATTCCTTCATCACTTATGACATCAAACATTTCCAAAGCCTCCTTTCTATTATTGAGCAGAAAGAATTTGCAACCAAAGGCCTTCAGATAAGTAAACTTGGGCTTTTTCCCATTCAATAGCTCATACGGAGTCTTCTCCAGCAAGGACATATTCATGCACCTGGTTATCACATAACAAACTGTATTTTAACCCATTCACATAATAAATATTTTCAATGGCATGATGCAAAGATCTGCCAATCTTCTCAACACCAAGGATGTATCCTTTCATTCCATTTCCAAAGGATACAATCCCTCCTTGCGGGCATTGAGTGAGAGGAAATCTTCCATTCTACCAGTCATATGTTTCAAGCAGCCACTATTCATATTCCATTTTTTACTGCCTCTTCTCATCTCACCCTTCAAGTGGAGTTATTGATTAGCTTTAGGAACCCAAATCAGCTTGGGTCCCTTTAAGTGATAGAAAGGGTGAATAAGACTTCTCTTGGTGCATGCTGGTAGACTAGGTTTTCTTCCTTGAGGACTAGGTCACTTTACTGTAACACTCGCTTGAACAAACTTTAGATTCTTCTTAGCAGCAAGAATTTTGACTTGACAAGTGTCCTTATAGTGACCATTTTGGCTGCAATGAGTACACAACTAATTATCAGGATTTGACACATATTTTCTATAAGGGTTATAAGGACCCTTTGTTCTTTGGAGAATAATACCTTCTCTAGGGCTAACACTTTTCTTGTTCACAGAGGCCAACGTTTGAAAGAACGGGGTCCACTGGAGTGACTTATCAAGATCATCCTTGACTTTGATCAGGTCCATCTCCAGTTCACTAATTTTCTCAAGTTGAGTAGTGAGATTCATCTTGACTTTCCCAAGTTCATTTTCCAGTTCGAGTTGGATTTCATTACAAGCCTTCTTTCCTCTAGATTCACTTTCAGAGCACTTCCTAAGCTTATCATTTAGAAGACAGTTTTCTTTTAATGTTTCATGGACTTCTTTATTTATCTTAGCAAGTTCATCTCCTAAAGAGTTCTTTTCTACCTCAAATTCCTTTAATTCAACAACTGATGTTTTCTTTTCTTTAATCAATTTGTGATATGCATCTATTAACACATTAGCCAGAGCTCTCAGCTCCTTCCAAGAATAAGATTTGAGATTCTTTTGAATATCAAGAAAGCTTACCTCCTTCTCATCATCATCAGATTTGGCCATTAGTGTGAATATGGATTTGTAGTTTGAAGGTCCATCATATTGAGCAGACATAGATGTGTATTTTTTATCATCTCCATCCTCAGACTCACTGGAGATTTCTCCCCAGGCGGCCATAACTTGCTTCACAACTAGGTCAACCGTATTTCTTCCTTTGAACCTCTCTTGTACCTGGTTCCTCTTGGGTGTCCTCTCAGTGTTGTTATGATAATGCTCTTGCTTGTGAAGAGGACACTCTTTGGTGAGTGTCCAGACTTCCCACACTTATGGCAGCAGTCATTCCCTTTTGAATATGTACTTGTATTTCCCTTCTTGGGAAATTTGTCATTCTTTCTCACTAGCATTTGAAATCTGCGTGAGAGATACTCCATGTCAGATTCCTCTTCACTAGAATAACTCTTAGAAGCTTTAAGAACGATAATCTTCTTCCTTTTTGGATCTCTTCTTTCATGATCCTGTTGCTTCTTTAGCTCGTAGTTATCTTGATTCTTCTTTAGTTCGTAGTTCTTGAGGTTATCGTTGAATCTGGGTGGTCTAGTGGTAGATTGTCCTTCTTTCAGGTTTGATGGAGCATCCATTTAGTAGATCCTTTTTAGGTGTTAACCATTTAGAAAGAACCTACTCTGATACCAATTGTTAGTTTGCGTGAGTCCACCGAACAGTACAGAGAACCAGGTTCCTCACCTGGTTTGGCAGTTAAGAACAAAAGGTAAATAACACAAGAAGTTTTACGTGAAAACCTCTTTTCCCAAGAGAGTAAAACCACAATCTACCCTAGTAGTATTTTATAAACTCCACTAAACAACAGGGAAATGTTCAGATTACAACCTATTTCAACCTAGGAATTAAACTCTTAATCCCTTCCCCCTTACAATAACTCTATCGTAAGCCCTTTGTAATAACTCTATTACAAAGACAACCAAGGCTAACTCTACCTTACCACAATAGCACAAATATGTAACATAACTAACCTACAAAAGCTTCACAAATGAGGAGTAGGTTTATAATGTAAAGAGCAAAAAGAAAAAGACTCAACAACCTAGAACATAAGACATAACTCATTGATGAGGCACAGGTTCTTCAAGTTGTTGAAGCTTTGTCTTATTAAATGGAGAGGCTGATTTGCAGATGTAGAAGATGCTCGATATTTTTTTTTTGCCAAACTCAAGTCTTTCTTTTTGTTTTGTTCAATGTATATGAGAGGATGAGAGACAAATATGAAGTTTTTGACCATTGGACAAGAGCAAGGACAGCAGCAGTCTGCTACTGCGCTGTGGCTCTGCTGCATTGGCAGTGACAACTGTAAAACAACTTTTATAGCTGTAAAGGTTGAATTCGAAAATAGGGAAAAACAACCTACGTAGTCCCTCACCAGGTCCCTCATATCTAGTTCCAGCAGTTCTATTGTTGTTGTGCCTCTGTTGACGTGGCAACAACTTTATAGTTGCGGTAGCAGCTTTACAGCCGTGAAGGTTGACTTTGAGACCAAGAAACCTGGTCCCTCTTCATGTTTTTTAATCATCAAAACACATGCATAGTACTTCAATGTCTATGCTCCATCAGTTTCCCCCATTCTGATGTGACAAACTCATGAACTAAGTTCCCCCTACTAGCCAGATTCTCATATAGCACATAACCAAGTTCCCACAAATGCATAGTACTTCAATGTCTATGGTCCATCCATAAGCATCGTATTTGGTTCCTCAACAGGTTTGTCAAATCATCAAAACACGTGCATAGTACTTCAATGTCTATGCTCCATCACTTTTTCAATATAAGTCTCTTGAATTCCTATCTCTATGATTGATTAAGTTAACTCTAGGATTCAGGGAGAACTGCTAATGGTGTTTTCTAAGCTAACAAACCCTAGGTTGATAAACTAGAGCTGGATCATGGGGATTTAATAGGTTGGTTTGATTATAAGTTTATAGGGGGTAATGATTATTTCCCAGGGTTTAATTATTAAAGAATGTAGGTTATGCGGGAATTGAGACCTAGAACTAGGTGGAATTGGGGTTTTACACTTAAAATTGCCCTGAAGGAAGGGTTTGAGTTTCTAAGACCATTGTGTGGGTGGTAGATTATTCAATCCTATCTTATTTTGTTAGCCTTTGCGCATTCAGAAGCACTAGGAAGGGAAAGGCTCCAACAGAGTGATTTTCATTCGAACCCTCCCAGTTTGAGGTAGGTTATGGTTTAGAGGAGTTAGACTTTATATAATGACCCATATGTATGTGCAATAGCAATGTGTAACTTAGTCTATGGACTTTACTTGTTATGATGATTGCCTGTTAAATTAAAGTGTTGAGGTAAATTGATATGATGTGGTCAGGGAACCAATGTGGAACTGTGTTGAACTGTTAAGGATGTTTCTGTTGCATGGTTATTGAAGTGATTGGTGAATTGTTAATTATTCGAGTAAGGGATGTAGATTGTAAACTCATGAATGTCTTAATAACGAACTCTACTATGTTAACAATTGTCTTGTTAATGGTTAAAATAGTAAGAATATCTTAAGATGAGAGGCTCGAGCCCGAGAGGAACATTCGAGCGAGCAATATGAATTGAGTGGCTCGTGTCCGAGGGAAGTACCCGAACGAGCAAATGAGTGGGAGCGGGTACCACACCAGTACAGTACATGAATTTCTAGAGTCCCCTGCAGGTCATAACTGGAAGGGTAGACATAATACCCTCTAGCATATGTGTACATTGATGTGGTGATGGAGTGTTTATGGTGATATGGCGGAGGCGTGTGTGATGTGCTGTGAGTTTACAGCACTTTCGATGCTCAAAACTGAGAAAATAACATGGACTTAGCTGTGTTTATATGGATATAAGACACTTTTTATTTGATTACGGGACAAATAAGTGTTGGAGCAAGAATGTGCAAAAGATATCCTTAAAGTGCAGAAAATGGGCTAAAGTCACAGTCTCAGTACGAGTCGTAGGTTGATGGTATGAGACATACTAAGAACCATGAAAAGTTTCAGATGGCTGAATTGTGAAGAGTGCAACCTACGACTCTCAATATGAGTCGTATAGGATTGGTACGAGCCGTAACATCGAGTCGTGGAAATATTCAGAATAATTGCACAAGAGGCAGACTCCTGATACGGATAGACAGTACGAGTCGTGGCGGAGAGGTACGAGGTGTACCATCACACCCGTGACAAACTCCAGAAAAATTCAGAGTTTTGAGAGTCAAGCCACGGAAGAAAAGTACGACTAGTAGGAAGCATATATGATTCATACCAAGGCCCAACACTTAACCATATTTTAGCAGGCCAAGCACTTATGGATAGCAGGTATAACACATATAATCTTGCTATGGGTCGTAGGATCTGTCGTGGCTTAGGTGGCACCAGTTATAGAAATTTACCCTGTTAGCTTAGGAAAAGGATTCTTATGTCTGTATAAATACCTTTTATGATTTATTTTCAGGAGAACGGAGGAAGTAGTTAGAGAAGGTTAGAAAGTAAGGGAAATCATAGAATTGAGTTGATTGACTTGTGATCAACCTTTACTTGATTCCATTCTTGATCGTTGTGAATTATTTCTTGAGGTTATTTGGGGATATAATCAAAAGAAGCTTTACTCTCATCCACGATTGTAAGTATTGAATTATATGTTTAATCATGAATGCATAACACAACCTTGCAATTATGAGAGGCTAAAACCTCCCATGCTTAGGAGTTGTGGGACCATGATGGATTAATGAGCTAAGGATACACAAAAGTGATTCAAAACCAATTCAAACGCGCTTGTATTGTATTCTCTTCATACTTAAACGTTTCTTAACTATGTACAACTTTAGGATTTGCCCGAATTCTTTACTTGCTTGAGCCTAGAGAGGTAGAGATTAGGAAAGTACAACAAAGCCTTGATCTTGATGATCATTATATTAGCGAGTTGTGGTCGCAGTATAGTTAAATTTGGGACTAATGATAATGGAATTTAAATTTGAAATCGCTCATGAGACCTGACCCGGTGATTGAGTGTAGTCCGTATGGGACGAACCAGTCATTTGGATGAACCCTAGTTATCTATTCTACAAGTAAGCATTGGTATTGATCACGTGTGTATACCCACAACAGTTATGAACCCATGGAGAACAACCTAGATTGTTCTTAACTCTTGATTTTATATCACAATTTCAATCATTGTTTTAATTATTACTTTCTTGAAACCCCCAAATTGGAGTATCTAACCAACAAGTTCACTTACCGGCATTAGTCTAGATCTTCCATATTCCTTGTGGGTTTATTTAACCTTTCGTTAGGTTCTTTATTGACAACGTCATTGTATGGCAGGAAGTGTGAGTTTGAAGCGTTATTAAAAGTGGCACCATTGTGAGGGAATTTTGGCTAAGGCTAGATTAATTGCTTGTATTTGACTTTTGGTAGTTATTTTCTTAATCATTTTCTTTTTGTTTGTGATACCCACAGGTTGTTTCCTGGATGCCAAAGCGCAGAGTAGTAGAAGACCCTGATTTCCTTGAACCCCCAAGTGAATAGTGGCTACTAGAATGGAAAACTAGGAGCTGAGAGATGCCCGTATAGCCTAAAGAAGCTAGGAAAGCCGGGATTGCTCGATAACTGCACTTCAGGATGCGGAGGATGCTAGAGATGAGGTTGTTAATGACGGACGACATGGGAGGAGCAGCATAGGTCATTTCTCCCCAGTTCTTCGATGATGAGGACCCACACATTGATGAAGTTGGGTCAACTGGAGAAATTGTACCACCACACTGCCGCTGGGAATAGAATTTGACATCACGAGCACCATGATTCAATTGTTAAACATGAAAGATTGTTCAGTGGTCACGCAGTGGATGATACCAACCTACACCTGATGAACTTCGTTGGAATATGCAAGGTGTACAGGTTTCCTGGAGTGAGCCAAGATGCCATCGGAACTTTAGACTTTTCCCCTTTTCTCTGTCAGGGAAGCCACTTTATGGTTATCAGGTTGCCCAACGGCTCCTGGCAACTAGAGGGGAACTCAAGCAAGCCTTCTTGGAAAGATTCTTTCCCCCTGCAAAAATGTTAGCAACAGGATGAGATTTTACAATTTCTGACGCTCAAAACCAAGGCACTTCCTTGAAACCTGGATGAGGTTTAAGAAGAAGTTGACAAAGTACTTAAACCATAAAATTCTAGATGACAGCTTTGTTGGAAATTTTTTACAAGTCTTTAAACAATAGCACAAAAGTTGCTTAGCAGACACAGTAGCAGGAGGAGAATTGATGATTCACACCTAGGAGCAAGCTTCTACTATCCTTGATAGGGTGACTAAAATAAATAGGGCATGGCATACCCGGGAAGCAGATACAACGACCGATACATATATTTGTTTGTTTGATTGTAGAACAGCATAGGAGGAAAGAAGAACGCGACCAGGAGTTGGTTCATATGCGCACATCATTGGATATGCTTACAAAGCACATTATAGGAGTTAGAGCCAAAAGGTAAACGCAATAGGGACACAAAGACTGAAGATGGGGCAGATCACTCTGATTTCGAGGAGGCATTTCCTAGACAGCCAGGTGGCAGGACAGGCCAATGCCCAAGCATCTAGACAAGACAATTGGCACCAGATCAGGGCTTAATACAGAATACTTTATAACCAAAAGGTACAGAGACAGGATCCAAGGTCGTGAGCGTGAAAGAGAATGGAGGAAGTAGTTAGAGAAGGTTAGAAAGTAAGTTAGAAAGTAAGGGAAATCATAGAATTGAGTTGATTGACTTGTGATCAACCTTTACTTGATTCCATTCTTGATCGTTGTGAATTGTTCTTGAGTTATTTAGGATATAACCAAAGAAGCTTTTATCTCATCCATGATTGTAAGTATTGAATTATATGTTTAATCATGAATGCATATCACAACCTTGCAACTATGAGAGGCTAAAACCTCCATAGATAGGGTTGTGGGAACCATGGTGGATTAATGAGCTAAGGATACACAAAAGTGAATCAAAACCAATGCAAAACTCTTGTATTGTATTCTCTTCATGCTTAAACGTTTCTTAATAGTGTACAACATTTGGACTTACCCGAATTTTTTACTTTCTTGATCCTAGAGAGGTAGAGATTAGGAAAAGAGAATTACAACAAAGCCTTGATCTTGATGATCATTGTATTAACTTTAGTTGTGGTCGTAGGATAGTTAAATTTGGGACTAATTGATAATGGTTAAATTGAAATTGCTCATGAGACCTGACCCGGTGATTGAGTATAGTCATCCAATAGGGACGAACCAGTCATTTGGATGAATCCTAGTTATCAGTTCTACAAGTAAGCATTTGTATTGATCATGTGTATATACCCAAAGCAGTTATGAACCCATGGGGAACACAAACCCTAGTTAATCTTAACTCTTGATTTTACATCACAATTTCAATCATTGTTTTAATTATTATTTTCTTGAAACCCCCAAATTGGAGTAACAAACCAACAAGTTCACTTACCGGCATTAGTCTAGATATTCCATATTTTCTGTGGGTTTGACCCCAATCTCTTTATTGGATTCTTTATTGTCACGACCCAAATGTACACCCTGATTGTAGACACGGGACAAGGAGCCCCGAGAGACCCCAAGTCAACCCATTGAATGAGCGTACATCTAATTCAATCACATAAGCGGGAGACTTAACATAAGAAAGCGTAAACATGTCATAAATATGGGAAAGTACAATACGTAATCCATATATGACGGCTGAATACAACTTGTAGTTTGAAAAGCCTCTAATCATGAAAGAAGGGTTGATTGGAAAACTCCGCAACTAACCCAATAATTCTGAAACTGACAGAAAAGCATAGAGTCTGAACATATGGCACTTAGAACATGAGGACTCACCAAATAAGCTAATAGCGAACTCTAAGAAGCTACTGAGGAGATTGAGCCTAAGAGTCGAGTCCTGTATCATGAAACGATAAAGCATAGAAAGTATGCGGTCAGTACTTGAAATGTACTGAGTATGCAAGGTAAGTAAAAAAAATATTTAAAACATAGAAATCTCATAAATGATCATAAGAGTGGGACATCATACTCATGTCATAAATATCATACCATAACATAAGGCTCAAGGTTTTCAAAACATTCATAATACAAACGTAATCATAATCGTAAGAGAAAAGCCTTATTTAACATGACTTGAGCCCATATATATAATTATAAACATGCAAAAATCATGAGGAATAGTGGGAGATTCTCTTAATCGACATACCCCATATGAGCACACATGAAGCCCGACTTGTAACCCTAGTCGGGAGGGTGTCCGTACCTTGCCGAGGGTCGAACCATGAAAGTGTGACGTCACCATTAAAAGGCCATTTGGGCTAGGGAAAGTCCCATAGGAGGTCCCAACATACCTACGGTGGCACGTACTTTATGAGTTTTGGGGCAGAACCTAGGCCCCAAACCTACTCGGTGTTCGATACTACTCCCAAAACATATATAGTGCTCATAGTATAACATACATGAATTCATGGGCTAGTTAAATCATGAAAATCATAAATATACTTGTACATATGTGAACTAGCCATGAAACGAGGCTTGTGGATCAGCCGGTTCATACATACTTGTAAATCATGCATATAGCTTGATATTCATAAAGTTATGATGGGTAATATCATAAATCCATAATTCAAATCGTAAATCATACTAGGTTCGTAAATATCATCATTTGAAGAGAAGCTCATGAGTCGATTCATCATGGGCCATGCATAATTAGGCTTAATTTCATAAAAATCAAAATCAGTAGAATTATGAATGATTTAAATAATAAAAACTGATCAAAAACCATAGATTATGATGAGAATCTAAAATCACAAAAACCATTATCAAATCATTAGACCTTTATAAAAATCATCTTCAAAATTCCATGAGTATTTAATGAAATTTTGTAAAAATCATAGAGGATGGCCAGGGTGTGGAAGAATCACCCATTGATAGTCTTACATACCTGGGACAACTGATTCTTAACTTCCCTTGAAATCCTAAGAAGAAATTGATGAAGAACACCTTGAAATCACCTAGATCACCCTTCTATCACCTTCCCAAACCTTTGCATGCATGAATGAGGACATAGGCTAGTCTATTCTCTCTTAAACCACCCTTTATGATGTTAAAACGACGTAGTATAGGACCCTAGAACTTAGGAATTACGGAAAAGCTCTTACTTAAATAGAAGAATTTTGATGACTGATAGTCCCCACGAGGGACTGGACGACTCATCGCCAGGGACCACGGCTCGTGGCCTTGAGTCGTGAGGTAAATCCTAAATTTCCCCAAAGAGGACACCACGAACCGTGGTGGCTGACCACGACTTTTGGTCAC
>JACEIK010004393.1:3591-46003 GCA_018107945.1 Datura stramonium
ATGTAAATATTCAAAAGGGAAAGGGACAAGAAACTCCCTAAGTGGGTCACTCTTCTTCTTCATCAACATCTTCCTCCTCTGCACCACAGCCGCTGTCCTCACCTAGCCCAGCAAAATCATCTTCCAGACCTTCAAAAAGATCATCAATTGGACCCCAAATTGAGCAAGGAACAACCATTGCAGCAACCAAGGCTCTCATATCAAGCACTTCTGTTGAATTCCGACTTTTCCACTCTTGTACTTCTGTCCAGACGAAAGTGACTGCCCTTCTACCGCATCTTCCCTCTTGCATATCGTGGCGACATTCTGGTACAGTGACTGGAGCTCCTTTTTGATTGTTTTGGCAATGAGTGCGGTGGGCTCTTAGCTAATCATTGGAGTTGGCTTTCGTGAAAATTTTTCATCTCAAAGAGTCTATGGAGACCACTTGGCTAAGAGGATTGCGGAGGGGGAGATGCTCCTCGCTGAGGCATGTCACCTGATGCTTGGCCTAACATTTCTGGCTGGGCAATATTTGACTCTGGTCGTGTGGTGATTGGTCTGACCCATGGGAGAGGGATCCTCTTGCACTCCATTGGCCTGCATTCTCTTTCTTTTAATTGCCAGTACCTTGACATCTCTCTTCCGACCAATGTCTATCACTCATAGTGCAGCGGAAGGAGTTTCATCAGGGAATAGAGGCACTCCAACTGCTAAGCAAAGCTGGGAAATCAAGACGACGTAGGGCATTGAAGTGCTAGACTGTCGGGCATTTTTCTTCATTTACTGAGAAACAATTTCCCCAATGTTAATAGGGACTCCCGTCATTATGCAAGAAATAAGGATAGCGGTTTCAAGGATGACCCTCTACTTATTTCTAGAGGGAATGATCTGAGCACAAATAAAATCCAGTCATACCTTGGCCTCAAACATCAAATCGTGGTGAGAGATTTCACCACCCATTGAGGTCAAGAGAGGATTGTCAACAGCGATGATGTGGGCTACCTAAGCAAATTGATCCTTCATATCAGTTACCCAGGCCATATACTCCGTACTAGATTCCACTTCGTTTTCCTAAAAGAAGGAGTTGATGGTTGCTGTCGTAATGCAAACTTCCACCCTCTTTAGCATCACTGATGGCAGGCATGGGAAGTCATCAATCTTGCCCCCGTGTTGCATGCTGTCCTGTCGGGCCTGATATGAGGCATAAAACTCTGTCACCAAGCCGGTGTAGTAAGGCGGGAGCGGGTTGGAAAATGCATGTCATGGTCTTTCCGTGAACTACGCAGTGATGTTGGGAAAATCACCTCTTAACCCCGCCAAATCAAACCGTTTCTCCATGGCGATTGATCGGCTTTGACAAATGACGTAGTGATCTTGCATGTTAGGCACACAAAAGATTATTGCTTCCTTGGTGTTGGCACGTGGAGGAGCGGCCTTTGCTTTGTCGTTGCCCTTGCTAGAAGATGAGGCAGGGGCCTTTCCTTTTCCTGTGTTCCTCGATGAAGACATGGTTTGTTTTTATGCAAGAATGATGTTAGTGACAACTATTTGAACAGAACATTAAAATAATCAAAACTATCCTAAGGGGGAACTGTGAAACAAGGGAAACCAAACAATCATTTAAAGAACTAATAGCACCGGCGAAGGACCAACGGTTCACAGGAGCAATTTTGCGGACGACTGTTTTCCTATCGATGCCTTATAGAAAACTGGGCAAGTGAGGGACCTATCGGTGGTTAAGTGGTGAATCGCTAGTCCAGATTCGTGAAACACCGATGTTACGCAGGATCCACTTAGTGGCTTGAATCCAATNCTTAGTGGCTTGAATCCAATTTTTAGAGTGAACTAGCGTTCCATCAGCGATTCGCCGAATCTAACCGGCGAAACGCCGGACCCCATCGTCCCCAATTTTGAACTTAAAAAATCACAGGAACCCATTAACACACACTCACACATAGCATGATAAAATCAACACTACTCCATTCAAACACAACCTCATGATGTTTATCCCTTAAGAATGGCATCACCCGGTCTATCATCGGGCAAAACATTGCATTTTGTTCAATTGGATTACTCAGACTTTACCCTTTTTAAAATTTCACACACATAATCACATATTACCCATTCCATTCAACAACCAGAGCATATTTATGAGTTCAATAAGGAGGGGAAACAAAGTATTACTGCTAAGAATTAAGCACCAATGAGAAAATTAAGACAAGGGCAAGAAAACTTTTACAAAATTGTAGGATTGCTTGCACACTTGATCTTCAAAATCTTAGCTAATCCTTAACAATGGAACTTCGAGTGATATGTAGTAGAGGAAGGAAATGTGAGTGAAGCGAATGTGTTAGTGAGAAGATAGAGAGGGTTTTATAGGTGAAAGGTGGAAGTTTGATAGATTAAGGGGAAGGTGGAGAGTTTAATATGGGTGTGTTGGTGAGAAGTGGGGAGGTGTAAAGGTGAGAAAGTGGAAAGGTTGAAAATAGAGAAATATGGGGAAATGGGAATGTTAGATAATGGAGAGACAAAAATGAAAAATGGAAAATGGTGGAGAAAGGGGAATATTTGCAGAATAGGGTGGCTGATCAGGTATTTGGGATTTTATGGGCCCGCTCTTTAAATTCTATTTTGAAAAAAACTTATACCTCGACCGGTACTTCATCAGCGGTTCACTGAATCACAATGGCGTTATTTCTCTTTAATTTTCCTTTGCTATGTGTTTTTTGCCCAGTTATCTATTTCTTCGCCAGTGATCCGCTGGTGGTTCATGGATGGAAACGGTAATCCGCTGGTTACTCGCCGCTTATTTGCCCGAGCTTCAGGTCCTCTGTCTTACATCGGCAACCCACCAGCGGTCCAAAGTTTTTCTTCGGTGGTTTGCCAATGAGTCCGCCGGTCCTTTGATCCAAACCCTAGCATTCTATTTTGTACTCACCTTCATCGGCGGTTCGCGCTTCTGGATCGACGACTCGCCGGTTTCCCGTCATTCCTCTCTTCATGGTTTGTTTCTCCCTTTGTTCCTCACTTCACTGCTCCTACAAAAACAAAAACAACAACAACAAATACATTAAATAATTCACTAAATACTTGGGTTGCCTCCCAAGAAACGCCTTAGTTAACGTTGTGGCACGACATGGATCTCTTTTCATCAACTCATTTCCGATGAGTCATCATCCAACTCCGTCTCCTTCAACTCTAATTCCTTGTCCTCCTCTTCATTTTGCAACACTGCAACCACCTTGCATTCGGGGGGAGATTCAGCGGATGAACACACCTTGAAGGTGAGTTCTTCACTTCAAACTCGAAATTTTAGCTCCCCAAGCTCCACGTCCACCACGGCTCTCTCCGTAGCTAACAACAGTCTTCCCAAAATAATGGGAACCTCTACATCCATTTCACGATCCAAAATAACAAAATCAGCAGGTAGAATAAACTTGTCCACTCTTACCAACATATCTTCTAACACCCCCACCGGTCTTTTTATGGACCTATCTTTCAGAAGCAGCCTCATCGACGTCGGCTTTGTGCTTTTGAGTCTCGATTTCTTTAAAATGAGTAGCGGCATTAAATTTATGCTAGCGCCCAGATCACATAGAGCTTTGTTAAACACACATATCCCAATTGTACAGGGGATTGTGAAAGCTCCTGGGTCCTCCCGTTTAGGAGCAAGATTACTCATCATCAACGCACTACAATGGTGCTTTTTCTCCCTATTAGCTGCATCAACCACCTTTTTCTTCTTCAGCAATCCTTTCATAAACTTTGCATAACCAGGCATTTGGAGTAGAGCATCCACTAATAGTATATTTATAGACAACTTGCTAACAAACTTTTTGAACTATTCGTCCTTATTTTTCTTGTCCAACCGTTGTGGATAAGGAGGTGAGATTATTGATTCAACCTTATCGTTAATTGGGGCCTTCATGCCTGCCTCCTCATTATCAACATGTGAGAGGATTTCATCATCCTTTCCCTCTCCTTCCTTATCAATCTTTTCTTCATTCCTTGGAATTATTGGCGTTTTGTCGACTTTATCTTCTTCATCTAATTTGGGGTTATAAACCTCAATAGGCTTCACCGGGGCACACCGGGGCATCTCCAATCACCTTGCCACTCCAAGTGACAATAGCCATGCATTTACCAGCTTTCATGGGATTAGATATTGTGTCACTTGGTAGTGTTCCCTTCATCCAGGGGTTCACTTGAGCTGACAAGTGATTCATTTGAGCCTCCAAATGCTTGATGGAGGATGAATGTGAACTCACTGTTTGGGAAAGGTTAGACACCTCCCCTATAAAGTCTTTCACCCCGCTCTCGGTCAACTCCACTTTCTTCATAACTCTAGATAGAATTTCTTCAATTTTCAAGTTACCCGCATCACTCACTCTTGGCTGATTGTGGGAATTCCCAACTATTTGAGAGGGTACATATGGGTTGGAACTTCGGTGATAGCGATCACCCTGTCGATTTGGCTCCCTATTACCCCACCTTTCATTTCTTTCAGGCCATCCCTGTGGCTCACGATTTCTCTAACCTTGGTTGTCATCCCTTGGGCGCCATGGGCCTTGGTTTGCTCCTTGGAATCCAGGTCAAGGACCTCCCATTTAGTTGCCCATGTATTGGCATTCTTCTTCGTATCTTGGCGGTTACGACTCTCCTTCATATTGTAAGGGACCTTGCATTCCCACAGCATTACCGCCCTGGGCCTTGCTCTCATAATATGTTTTGTCATCAATTCTAACTGTGTAATCATCTTGGAAAGATTCTCATCCCGATCTTCATCCATTTTTCGCAACTCAGCCGCCAATGCACTTGAGCTGATCTCATGAGTGGACGCATTTGTTTCTCTCGTGTGCCAAGCCTTATTGGTCTTTGTCATTCTGTGTAGAAGGGCTTTGGATAACACATATGTTTGATCCATAATAGAACCACCAGCTAGGTTTTTGTCCATGGACTTTTTGATTGAATCAAGTTCCCTATAGAAGCTTTGGAGAAGCACTCCATCCGGCAGTCCATGATTTGGGCAGAGAGTAACCTTTTTTTAAGCCATAACTATGCCTCATGCAAAGGCTCTCCCGGTTCTTGCCTGAAATTTCTAATATCATCCCTCAGCTGAAGCATCTTTGATGGAGGGAAAAAGCGGTCCAAGAAGGCCTTGGTTAACTCTTGCCAAGAAATAATATATCCCGGAGGGAGTTCCTCTAGCCAAATTGTTGCCTCCCTCGTCAGTGAGAAAGGAAAGAGTCTCAACCTGATTGACTCTTGACTGATATTTGTAATATTGAAGGGCTGGCATATCTCCAAGTTTCTCAAATGTCGATTCGCGTCCTCACTTGGTTTTCCGCCAAAGAGTCCCTTCATTTGCAACAAGTGCAACATGGTGCTTGTGACATTAAATACAGCCAAAAAGCCTTTGGAAAACGAGCAAAACTCAGCTCACAAACAGTCCATCAGCAGCTCACTTAGCTGCCAATTTCCAGATTTTCACTTTGCATTTTGAGAGGTTTAAAAGGGGTGAAATCCTTACCTTTTCTCCTGATTTCAACACTTACTCAAAGATGGATATATAGGAAGTACAAATTGATTTTGAAATGCAGAAAAACTTCTTCAAAACCTTTCCAAAACGAGCTCCAAAACAGCCCCTAACACACTTGGCAAAATAATCTCAACTTATCTTGTGATTTTCTTGAACTTTTCTTGATGTTCCTCCTTGATTTTGTTTGTCCTAGCTTCTGGAATTGAGAGAGAAATGGAATCCTTATCAATCTGGTCGATTTAGATTTAGGTGAAAATGTTTTCTACAAGTGAAAAATCAGATTTTAAGTAAATAGGGCGGTGGAGGCGCTAGGGCGTCATGCCCGCATCACCGCTCGCGATACTTCAGTAAAATGTCAATAACTTCTTAATCCGAACTCCAATTGACAAGAGGTTTTATGTTCTGAAAACTAGACTCAAAGACCTTTAAGTTGATAGGTCGTGGGGCTTCTAATTCATTACATATTTGGAGATATGATCGTTTAAAATTGACCCTTACTTATGAACTTCACATACTCTTTGGTTTTTTGATCGTACACATTTCCCTTGTCATCTATGACAAATATACAACCTATACTTTCCTTAACATAGCATAAAAACATCAAATAATCACCAAAAATTTTCTGGGGTGTTATATTCTCCCCTCCTTAGGAACATTCGTCCCCGAATGGAAATTAATTTCACTTAATATGCTTCAAAATAGATACTCAATAACTTAAGTATCAAACACATACCTTAACATCAGGTCGACATCGTAAATAAGTGAGGATATTTATTCTTCATTTCCTCCTTAGCCTCCCAAATCACTTCCTCAATGTTATTACTTCTTCATAATACTTTAACTGAGACGACTTCTTCAGTTCGATGTTTTCTGACTTGCCTGTCAAGAATAGCAACTAGAACCTTGGTGTAGGTCATCTCCTTTGAAATTCGGACATCATTGATAGACATAACACGGGTTGGTTCTCCTATACACTTCCGCAACATCGATACATGAAATACTGGATGGACTGCCGCTAACTCTAGTGGCAACTCCAACTCATAGGCCACTTTTCTTATCCTGCGGATAACTCTGTAGGGCCCAACATATCTAAGACTCAGCTTGCCTTTTCGGCCAAATCGCATAACGCCTTTCGTAGGCGACACTTTCAGGAAGACCCAATCATTAACAACAAACTCCAGCGTTCGATGGCGTACATCTACATAAGACTTCTGCCTACTCTGGGCTGTCTGAAGTCGATCTCTAATAAGTTTCACCTTGTCAATAGCTTGCTACACTAAGTTTGGCCCATATAACACTGCCTCACTGAGTTCAAACCAACCCACTGGTACCCTGCATTTTCGCCCATATAAAGCTTCATATGGAGCCATCCAAATACTTGCCTGGTAGATGTTATTATAGGCGAACTAAATCAAGGAAACATGATCATTCCATCTTCCGCTAAAATCTAAAACACAGGCACGCAACATATCTTCAAGTGTTCGAATGGTGCATTCAGTCAGTCTGTCTGTCTGAGGATGAAATGTGGTACTGAGGATTACCTGAGTGCCCAAACCTTTCTAGAAAGACTTCCAAAAGTTTGCTGTGAATTGAGCACCTCTGTCAGAAATAAGACAAGGGGACGCCATGTAGGTGAACTATCTCTTGTATATAAAGCCTAGCATAATCCTCTGCAGCATATGTGGTCTTAACTGGCAAGAAGTGAGTTGATTTAGTTAATCTATCAACTATTACCTAGATAGAATCATGCTTCCTGCTCATTCTAGGAAATCCTGTAATAAAATCCATATTAATCACCTCCCACTTTTGGAATTGCTATATCCTGCACCAAACCTCCAGGCCTCTGGTGCTCAACCTTCACCTGTTGGCAATTGGGACACTGAGTCACAATACCGGTAATGTCCTTTTGAATGCCATTCCACCAATATAGCTGCATCAGGTCAAGATACATCTTTGTGGCACCTGGGTGTACTGAATATCAAGAATAATGAGCTTCATTCATAATTTGTTCTCGTAGTTCACCGGTATTAGGTACACATAGACGACCCTAGTATCTAAGAACTCCATCGAGTCCACAATCAAATAGGCTCTGCTTCTATTGTGGTATACTGTCTCTCAATAAGACTAACTCTGCATCATCATATTGTCATTGCTTAACTTCCGCTACCAAGGACGATTCTGCTGTGTTTTTTAATATAACACCCCCATCTTCGTCATCCAGTAATTGAATCTGTAAGTCAGCCAATTACCGTAGAAACTTCATCATTTCAATCCTGTCAACCTGAATATGACTCAAGCTACCCATAGACTTGCGACTTAGCGCATCAGCTACAACATTTGCCTTGCCTGAATAATATAGAATGCTAACATCATAATCTTTCAACAATTCAAACCACATTCTCTGGCGTAAATTTAACTCCTTCTGTTGAAACAAATACTGGAGGCTCTTATGATCTGTGAAAATATCGACATATACCCCGTATATGTAGTGGCGCCAAATCTTCAATGCAAATACCACTGCGGCAAACTCAAGACCATGGTTAGGATAATTTTTCTCGTGCTTCCTCAACTGTCTAGAGGCATAAGCAGTGACCTTTTCGTGTTGCATCAGAACACAACTTAGCTCAACTCTCGAAGCATCACAATAGACGACATAACCTTCGACACCCTCTGGAAGAGTCAGGATAGGTGATGAAGTCAGCCTATCCTTCAATTCCTGAAAACTTCGCTCACATGCCTCTGTCCACTGAAAGTTAGCTTCTTTATGAGTCAACTTTTTCAATGGTGCAGCGATAGTAGAGAAACCTTCCAAAAATCAGCGATAATAACCTACTAACCCCAGAAAGTTGTGAACCTCTATAGGATTCAAGGGTCTGGGCAAGGTCTTTACTGCCTCTATCGTCAGACTATCCACTCTTATACCTTCAGTTGTAATTACATGACCAAGGAAAGCCACAGATCTTAGCCAAAACTCACATTTAGAAAATTTAGCATATAACATGTGCTCCTGTAGAGTCTGTAATACTGCTCTCAAATGACCTGCATGCTCGGCCTCGGATCGCAAGTAAATCAGAATATCAATAATGAAGACGATCACAAATACATCAAGAAAAGGCCTAAACACCCAATTCATCAGGTTCATAAAAGCTGCTGGGGCATTAGTAAGCCCAAATGACATCACTAAGAACTCATAATGGCCATATCTAGTCCTAAAGGCAGTCTTGGGAATATCAACTTCCCTAACCCGTAACTAATGGTACCTGGATCTCAAATCAATCTTTGAGAAGCATCTGGCACCCTGTAACTGATCAAACATGTCATCAATTATGGGAAGTAGGTACTTATTCTTAATCGTAACCTTATTTAGCTGCCTATAGTCGATACACATTCTTAACGACCCATCTTTCTTTCGCACAAAGAGCACTAGTGCACCCCAAGGCGATACACTATGTCGAATGAATTCCTTCTCGAGCAAATCTCTTAAATGCTCCTTTAATTCCCTTAGCTCTTCTGGAGCCATTCTATAAGGAGGGATCGATATAGGTTGAGTACCTGGAAGTAGATCAATAGCAAAATCTATCTCCCTTTCAAGAGGAATTCCAGGCAAATCCTCTGAAAAGACCTCAGGGAACTCATTTGCAATAGGAATTGACTGGAGAGTCGTAAGATCACATTCAAAGTGTCTTACCCAAACCAAGTGAGAAATACAACCTTTAGATATCAACTTCTGAACCTTAAGGTAATAAATAAACTTACCTTTAGGCGTAGCGACATTACCTTGCCATTCCCGGACTGGCTCGCCGGGAAAATTGAATCTGACAACCTTAGCTCTGCAATCAACATTAGCATAACATGCTTCCAACCAATCCATACCCAAAATGACATCAAAATCAACCATTTCAAGCTCAACTAGATAAGCTAAGGTTGATCTATCACATACCAATACTATGCAGTTTCGGTAAACTCGTCTAACTAACTAAGATTCACCAATTAGCGTAGAAACAACAAATGGTATAGATAATAACTCAAGGACTGTCTCAATTTGACTCACAACAAATAGTGTGACATAATATAGTGTAGAACCCGGATCAAGTAAGACATATACTGCATGAGAATAAATAATCAATGTACCTGTAACAACATCAGGTGAGGCCTTCTGGTCCTGTCGACCGCCCAAAGCATAAAATCAATTCTGGGTTGCCCTAGAACTAGAAGCCTATCTCCCTCTGCTCTGCCACGGCCTGTTGCTACCTGAGGATCGGGTTTGGAAGGTCGAACAGAGGATGATGAAGAACCCACTGATCGCGCCTGATCCACCTCGACCCTATCTTAACAATCCCTCATAAAGTGCACTGGCTGCCCATAACGATAACATACATTCTTCCCCTAACGACACTAACCTGAATGAGTTTTCCCACACTGGGGACAAGGCGGCAATGGTGGTCACCTCTGCCCCGCCCGCTCCTGTCGTCGAGAGCTAGATGGAGCTGGGCCTTGGTCCCTTCTCTGTCCCTAAAACTGAGGTAGGCACTCCCTATTGGCCTAACTGACTTCCTGTATGACTGAGCCCCTGGGTCACCCTGCGATCCTCTATAAGGAGCCACAGTTCTAGCTCTCTTTCGTAGCTCCTGCTGTCTCCGAGTATCTCATAATTGATGAACCAAATCCTCTGCCCTCTGGGTGAAAGCCTGAATTTGTGAAATGTCCATGTGCTCCTGAGTAGATACCCCCAAGAAATCTCGAGCTATATGAAGCCCCAACCCTAACACGAACTGATGAACTCTATCCCCCATCATCTAAACCATGTGAGTGGCATACCTGGAAAGAGAATTAAACCGATGAAAATACTCACGCACATTCATACTTCCTTTCTCTAGGTGCAAAAACTGCTCAGCTCGAGCCTGTCGAAGCTCCCGGGGTAGATAGTGATGCATAAAGGCCTCGGAGAACTCTTCCAACTCACATGGTGGTGCATCGGCTCCTTTGGATCGATCCCAAGACTCATACCACAATATGGCCATATCACGTGTCTGAAGGCCGCAACTCTACTTCCTCAGTCGCTGTAGCCCGCATCACCTTTAACACCCTATAAGTATGATCGATAAAGTCCTGAGGATCCTCGCTCGGGTCTGATCCGGTGAATATAGGAGGGCTCAAACTCAAGAACTCACGGGCCCTGGAGCTCTCAGTTGTCTGGCCTCTATGTCTCTCCATCGCCTCCAATCTTCTCTCTTGACCTGCGGCTATACGAGCCATCAGCTGAACAACTCCCTCAAGACCCTGTCCTTCTTGAACAATTGGAGGTACCACAGGCGTGGGAGGGTCTTCCACTCTACTACCTTCAAGTACTGCTGGTGCGGGAGGAGATGGAGGTCTATCTTCCATTGCTCTGGCAGGTGCGGGAGGAACTACAATACATAGGGCAAGAGATTCACTCTGAGCCTCTAAACTGTCTCTCTAAACAACTGGAGGGAGACTAGTAACCTCCCCAACGGTTGTGCCGATAAACCTTGTAGTCATCTTCCTTGTCACAGGCATACTCTAAAACAATAACATGATTTGGATATCATAGTACTTATGAGCTCGACCTATAACACGAACTATTAGTAAAAGAAGGGAAACAATTCCTAAATGTCATGTAGCCTCCTGATTATAAGTATGGTGCACAACATACCCATAAGATAGACTCTACTAGACACAACTTTGTGGACTCCCTAGGACATGACTTTGCTCTGATACAAAGTTGTCACGCCCCAAAACTAGGATAGGGAGCAACTAGCACTCGATTCATGATCGATTGAGAAGCCGGCTATATAGCATCTATAAATGTAAAACTAAGGTTGACCAAGCCACCTGTCACAACCAACCAAGATAAATACTTGGACAATAATGCCTTGACAATTATAAATATGCAACCTAGAAAGCCGACAAGGCTACAATAAAGCTAAGCAAAGCAATGAAAAACCTATACGACTACACAACCCACACTACTATACAAACTAGTCCACATCATCCTCTTTAGAGTAAACAAACTGAAATACATGGGACATGGCGCCGGCCTACCAATGCTATACACAAAACTGAAAATAGTCCAAACTAGGACATGGCTCCTGTAAGAGAGGAGCATACCACAATTCTGCTTAAATCTAGCTCCTAGTACGTCTGATGATTTGAGGGTCAGCCTGTACCTGTAGCACGATTACAGGAAGGGTCCCAAGATGAAGGGACATCCATATAAATAAAATGTACTGGTATGTAAGGCTGAATGCTATAAACATGTAAGATAAAAATGATAACTAGGCCAGAAAAAAGGAGTAGTAACAACCTGGAATCCTGAAAATAGAAGCCAGACAATAACTCATTATTAAAGTGTACATGCAACCATCTAATGCACAACAAAGACTATAACTGAAATTCCAGTAGACAGCTGACCATAAAATATATATACTATTCGTCCAGCCAGTGTACCACACCGGGGTAAAAATAAAAATGCCTCCAGCTAGTGTACCATACCGGGGTAAAATCCGTTCAACCAGTGTACCACACTGGGGTAAAATTTCAAGACCTCCAGCCGGTGTACCACACCTAGGTAAAATCAATAAATCTTATAAAAAATAAAAAATGGAGCCGATATGGCTTATACTGGACCAGCTCAATACGTACAACATAGAAATGACGAATACAAAACATATGGCCTGCATAGGCCTCCTTCGTAATGCATAACTGGAACTGAGTACATATAACATGTAAAGCTAGAAATAGAACTTAAATGCATGTATTAAAAACTTTTATAAATCATAAGGAACTACAGATGACCTAAGAGTTTCAACAAAATTTATTGATCGTGTTCAAGGGACATTAGAGCTCAGAAACTCGTTATCTTGTCGTTCGACTTAAGGGAAAGGGATTATGAAATCTCCCCTTGGCCTGACATATTTCATAACATACACATAATATAAAGGACAACCATAACCAACTAATCCTAATTCGATAAGCTCGTTTACCCTCAATAGCTTGTGACGCCTTTACGTGGCTTAAAATCGTTTACACGTCCTCATCTTGGCCTTTTCACCAATTTCATTTAGCAACCAGACCTTTAAAAAAATTTAACATCACATATATATACACATGACATACAGTAAGGACCAGCTAACAATTCCCATACTGAGGGGTCTCCAACTCAATGTACAACTACGACAACAATCAACACAATATCACACTTTAGATTTCTCACTTCGACTAAGCATATTCTTAACATTTATCCTCAATAAAACATGGAACTTTAAAGATTAAATGAAGCTTAACATACTGCTTCAATAATTTTAAATAGGTTGCTTTCTCATTCAATTCAAAACACACGAATCGTGCTTAAAAGAATGATAGACGAGGCGCCTTACATACCTTTCTCCTATGAACTTTTCTCTAGCCGATTTCCTATCTTAATGATCAGCCTTAAACCTCCTTAATCCAGTTGTTTTACAGGCCAACAACAAGCTTAATCTATAGCAAAAAAATGCAGCCAAAATAACTAACCAGTGGCAATCACAATAGCAACAACAACACACGACAATATCAATAACATTTAGCCATTTTTTCAACTAGTTTTCACTAACTTTTAAGGGAGAAACAAGAGGAAATTTTACCTTTGTTTTTCTGTAATTCTACCCCTCAATATAAAGTATAATTCCAGCAAAAGAAACAGCGAAAAATCCTAAGGATAATGAGCAAACCTCAGCTCACAAACAGTCCATCGGCAGCTCACTTAGCTGCTAATTTCCAGATTTTCACTTTGCAATTTTAGAGGTTTAAAAGGGAGAAATCCTTACCTTTTCTCCTAATTTAAACACCTACTCAAAGATGTATATATAGGCAGTCCACATAGATTTCGAAACGCAGAAAAACTTCTTCAAAACCTTGCCAAAACGAGCTCCAAAACAGTCCCTAACACACTTGGAAAAGTAATCTCAACTTATCTTGTAATTTTCTTGAACTTTGCTTGATGTTCCTCCTTGATTTTCTTTTTCCTAGCTGCTATAATTGAGAGATAAATGTAATCCTTAGCAATCTGGTCTATTTAGATTTAGCGGGAAATGTTTTCTACAAGTGAAAAATCAGATTTTAAGTAAATAGGACGATGGAGGCGCTGAGGCGTCATGCCCGCGTCACCGCTCGCGATACGTCGGTAAAATGCCCATAACTTCTTACTCCGAACTCCAATTAACAAGGGTTTGATGTTATGAAAACTACACTCAAAGACCTTTAATTTGATAGTTCGTGGGGCTTCTAATTCGTTATATATTGTGAGATATTATCGTTTAAATTTGACCCTTACTTATGAATTTCACATACTCTTTGGTTTTTTGATCATACACATTTCCCTTTTCATCTACGACCAATATGCAACCCGTACTTTCCTTATCCTAGCATAAAAACATCAAATAATCACCAAAAAATTTCTAGGGTATTATAGATTTAGCTACTCATGATTAAGAAATTCAGAAACACATTCATCAATAGCTTCATTGNATTCAGAAACACATTCATCAATAGCTTCATTGAATTTACTAGAAAGAGTATAAAAATCAATTTGACAAAATAATCTTCAACAATAGCTCAAACTTACTATTACAAAGAAGAAATAGAGAAGAGTACTTTTTCCAAATTTTTCAATCATAATCTCTCTATCTCAGCTAAGAGAATGTTCTTGTACTAAAAAGGGAAACAATGATGTGATATATGCTTTGCTCCCTCTCAATATCTCTATTTCTATCTCTCCTTCTCTATATTCAATACAAAGTACTTTATATGCTATTTATATCCTGAAGGTAGAGCACTTTTTATCTCTTTTCCTGTGTTGGACAATTATACCCCTGATCACCGTCCTGGAATCGGCGGAGACACCGGAGGTTCGCCGGTTGCAATCCGTGAACCATCGGGTGTCTTTTTTGGGCCCTTACTCAAATCCAGTGGGCATTGCGGTTCACTTGGTGTTTAGCCGATGCCGATTCGTGAACCGCCGGATCTTCAAGCTATTTTCCAGAACTTTGGGTGTCCTTCGACAATTGGACCGGCGAATCACCGCTGGCAATTCGCAAACCGCCAGTGGCATTAATCTTCAGGGGTAGTGATGTTTGGCCTTTGGTCGGCGTTTCACCGGTTTTCATCTGTGGATCGCCGATTTACTCTCACTCCCTTCTTTTTGCTCCACTTTTGTTCTTTCATTCACATTTAGTCATCTGCACAAAAAAAAGCAAACATACATAAAATCCATATGATCAACTCAAGAACTAAACAAAAACTCAGGTTTTAGAGCCTAATGAGTTGGTAAATTACCAACTCATCAATAGACAAGATTTAAGAGGAAAAATGCACAATGCTCAACACATGGCCTTCCCGAAGACATGATCCTTAAATACTTCTATCGCTCGTTAGACCCTAGTGATAAGACTATCATCAACAACCTAGCTGGGGGTGCTCTAATGGACCAAACTTTGGAATTTTCTAGTGTCTTGCTTGAGAAAGTGGCTAGAATGAATTGTGCATGGGGTGACGAGGAGGAAATGGGTGCCACTATTGCAAACTTGATTGAGGAATGGGAAAAGAAAAGTGAGCGAGATAGAAAAATGGCAGATATAATAGAACTCTTAGAAATGCACAAGTGATGAAAACAAAAGTATGGAGTGTGAATGCCATTGGAACAATTGAAAATATGGAGCACATTGAAGATGAGGTTTATTTCCTCAATGATAAAAGAGAATTTATTGTGGAAGCTTACAATATGAGTTTTCATCCCTGTCACTAAGAAGTAAGTTAAAGGTCTTGGGAAAAGGGATATGAGAATCAAGGTCGGAACTTTAAGCATGCAGGTAATTTGGGATATTGAGAGAGAGAAGAATCTATCTATGCAATCATGGAAATCATGCTTGAAAAAGTTTTGCAATGACTGACCTCCACTAATTTGGGAGTACAGGTGTTGAAGGGTGCTCTACTAGCCATCAATCAAACCGTGGAATTCATGACATCTCCATTAGGAATCTGGAAGAAATTAAAGAATGAACCAATTGGCCCATCAACCCGTCTTTCATGAATAGAGGCTTTTCAGACTATNAATCAAACCGTGGAATTCATGACATCTCCATTAGGAATCTGGAAGAAATTAAAGAATGAACCAATTGGAGTCTCAGATTCAGTCGGGAGTGAATGTGGGTGCAAGGGGTCCACTGGTTGAAATGGTCTCCACAAATCCTAAAGATCGTAAATGTTGTGGGGATATAATAATCAGAGTGGCAAGCCTCCTCATGTTAGGATGAAAAGTATTATAGAGAAGATATTGACCAAGATTATGGGGCAATGCTCTTCGAGGAATCCCTAGAAGTTGTCTTATTGAATTGAGATATTGAGGGGTTTGAAGAAGTATTTCACACTTTTACAGGACTAGGTTCCTATTCTTACCAACCAAAGAAGCTTGATCTTGATTTGAGAAATTGGCAAATCCCTCTAACGCAACCATTAATCATTGAACCTCCGGTGTTGGAAATAAAACCTTTTCCCACTCTTTTGAGTTATGCATATCATGGTGCAAATGAAACCTTGCCGGTAATTATTTATGCTCAATTATAATAACGAGAAGTTGAGGCACTGTTGGTTGTCTTAAGAAAGCATATTCGAGAAATTAGATGGACTATTGTCGATATATAATTGGCATACCTTTGGGTATTTGCAGTCACATGATTAACCTTCAAGAGGATTGTACCCCATCCATTGAGCATCAAAGGTGATTGAATTCACCTATGGAGGAAGTAGTTAAAAAGGAGATCATGAAGTGGTTGGATGCAGGAGTGGTATACCCGATAATCGATAGTATGTGGGTAAGCCCGATGCAATATGCACCTAAAAAGGGAAGAATTACCATAGTTCCAAATGAGAAAAATCATATGATAGCCATACAGCCGGTAACCTGATGTAGGGTATGTATGGAATATCGGAATTTGAACTCATGGACCAAGAAGGATCATTTCCCTGTCCTATTCATAGATCAAATGCTAGATCAACTAGCGGTGCGAGCGTATTATTGATTTCTTGATGGATAATCAGGGTATAATTCAATTTAAATTGCCTAGAAGACCAAGAGAAAATTATTTTTATGTGCCCCTATGGAATATTTGCCTTCAAGAGAATGTCGTTTGGGCTTTGCAATGCTCTGGCCATATTTCAAAGGTGTATGATGTCTATCTTCTCGGATAAGGTTGAAGATACCATGGAAGTCTTCATGGACGACTTTTTTGTTGTGGGGAATTCATTCGAAGAATTCTTGTCTCACTTGAATGATGCTTTGAGATGATGTGAAGAAACAAATTTGGTCCTCAATAGAGGAGAAATGCCACTTCATGGTGAAGGAGGGTATTGTTTTGGGTCATAAGATTTTAGAAAAAGGGTAGAGGTGGACTAAACAAAAATTGAAGCTATCTCTAACCTACCTTCCCTAAAAACCGTGAAAGGAATAAGAAGTTTCTTGGGTCACGCTGGTTTTTATGTACGGTTCATCAAAGGTTTCTCAAAAGTGGCTCACTAGTTGTTTACATTATTGGCGAAGGATGCTAAGTTCCATTTTGATGACACTTGCATGAGGGCATTCCTGAATTTAAAGGAAAAACTATATTAGATCCTATTATTATAACACCTGATTGGTCTAAACGATTTGAGTTAATGTTCTGTGTCGGTGGTGCTTCTTTAGGGGATGTGCTTGGAAAAAGGAAGGACAAGATCTTCCATCCTATATACTGTGCCAGCAAGGCCTTGAATGAAGCTCAAGAAAATTACAGGGTTACGAAGAAAGAGTTACTTGCAGTGGTGTTTGATTTTGAAAAGTTTTGAGCTTATCTATTGGGTACAAAGGTGGTGGTTCATATGGATCATGAAGCACTCAGATACCTAATAACAAAGAAGGATGCAAAACCCAAACTCATTTAATGGGTTCTCTTGTTGCAAGAGTTTGACTTCAAGGTTAAGGATAGTAAGGGTGTGAAAATTAAGTGGTTGATCATCTTTCTCGATTAGAGGAAGTCGATAGGCTCATTGGAGACCATGAAATAGATGATGCAGTTCATGAAGAACATATATTGGTTGCTTTTCATGATTTAGTCCCTTGGTTTGCTGACTTTTCCAACTTCTTGGCTAGTGATGTAATGCCTGAAGGTCTAAACTTCAACTAAAAGAATAAGTTCCTGCACGATTTCTGCAAATTTCATTAGGATGAGCCATACCTCTTCTGCATATGCGTTGTTGGCATAATTCGCCGTTGTGTCTCGAAAGCAAAAATGATGCCTATTCTTGAGGTATGCCATTCTTCACCCATCAGAGGACATTATAGGAGTGTGCGTACAACTGCAAAAGTTTTGCAATGCGGATTCTATTGGCTGACTCTCTACCACGATACTCATGATCTTGCCAAGCGTTGTGATCAATACCAATGTTTTGGTGGCATTTCAAGGCTTCATGGGTTTTATTTATCACCTATCTTAGAAGTTGAACTATTTGACGTATAGGGAATTTATTTCATGGGACCTTTTTTAAGTTCTTGTGGGAACACTTACATTTTTGTGGTTATAGATTATGTGCCTAAATGGGTGGAGGCAGTTGCTTTTCCTAATAATGAAGGGAGAAATGTGACGACATTCTTACAGAAACATATCATCTCAAGGTTTGGCACACTTCGTGACATAATCAGTGATAGAGGGTCTCATTTTTACAACCAGTTGTTCAGTGCATTTCTTGCTAAATATGGGGTGAAACATAAAGTCGCCAGTCCTTACCATCCTCAAAACGAATGGCCAAGTGGAGGTGTCTAATGGGGAGATCAAATCCATCCTGAAAAAAATAGTCAATGTATTGAACTAATTAGGCTAGGAAGTTAGATGATGCACTATGGGCATACTGAACGACTTTCAAAACGCTCATTGGTATGTCCCTCTATTAGTTTGTTTATGGCAAAGCATGTCATTAATGTAGAATTGGATCAAAAAGCTATGTGGGCATTGAAAAGCTTGAATCTTGATTTGGGGAAAGCCGCTTATGCAAGAGTTGAGAATCTTAATGAAATTGATGAGCTCAGAATGCGAGGTTCTAAGAATTCTTCTGTAATAATCCAGAAATGCCTACGACTAGACTCGAAAATTTGAAATTAGAACAACAGAAAAATATGAGATTTTGACTAAGAACGGCTGATGATGCGAGTTATGGGAAGGTGTAATGAGTCATCAGTGGGAGTCATGGTAAGCTGTTTGGTGTGAAGGGCTAAACTAATAGGTCATGGTACGAATCGTTGGCTGATGTGATGACTCATTTTCACGAGTCGTGGTTAGTAGCTGAGGAAGTAGGGGTCTAGAGTAACGAGTCAAGGTACGACCTGTAGGATGGTGTAATGGGTCGTAGGTTGGAGCCGTTGTGGGTCACCGAGGTACTAAGGTTGAATTGTACGAGTTGTAGTACGACTTGTTGTAAGGAAAAATGAGTCGTGGTGAGTGCCCATAGGAAGGAGCATGAAATACTCCTAGTCGTAATAATGGATGGAACCCATGACTCATTTGATGTAGGTATGAGTCGTGGTGTGACTCATGGAAAAGTCTAGAATGCAGGTTTCATCAAAGGCAGTAACAGATGATAACCACGAGTCTTGGTAAGGAGGTGCAACTCGTGGTATGAGTCGTGGTCGTTGGCAGTGTTAAATTTCTAGCTTTTTCATTAAGTGTATTTTTATAATTCCTAAGATCTAAGGTACTAAACTACATCGTTTTAAGCTGATTTAGAAGGGTTCTAAGGGTGCTTAGCCTATCCAAAGCCTTGCCATTCCATGCATGCAAGTATAGAGTT
Source organism: Datura stramonium (assembly GCA_018107945.1). Taxonomy (NCBI): domain Eukaryota; kingdom Viridiplantae; phylum Streptophyta; class Magnoliopsida; order Solanales; family Solanaceae; genus Datura; species Datura stramonium. The sequence continues at coordinate 22,982 of JACEIK010004393.1, forward strand.
CTTTTTAGGAGATCAAGCTTGAGAAATTCCCAAATTCCTTCTCCAATTCCTTTGGGCTTCCAAAGGGGAGTGCAAATCAGATTTACCCAGGTATGTAGGGATATGAGTGAGAGTTACTTTAACTCTCATGCTCAAAATTCTTCTCAATTCCATGAATTTTAATTCTAGATTCAAGTTAATGATCTTATGGGTTTTATTCTTAATTTTGTGAAATTCTCTATGATCTATATGGGCAATTCCCTTCATGTATCAAATCATGTTTTAAGATCTATTGGAAGATTTTATACCTATTTTTATTATTTATTCATAGTTTCAAATCTTAATTAAATTATGCCCAATTATTCAAGCTTCATGAAAAATCAAGTTATGATTCTATTAAATTTTGACCTTACTATGTGGAAATTATGATTTATGATTCATTTCATGATTTCTCTTCAAGTACTCTTCATGGGTTTATAAATATCAAGTATATGGATTCTTACAAATATACACGTCCTTCATGATTTATGAATTTATAATTTTGGCCAACTCACGAGCCTTATTTTATGTCTAGTTCACATATTTCAAGCATGCTTATGCTTATCATGATTTAAAATAGCCCATGAATATCATATATGTTTTTCCTATTATGATATGAGCACTATATATGCTTTGGGAGTAGTATTTAACACCGAGCAGACCCGGGGTCAAAGCACACCCCGTGTCTTTAAACTACATGCCAACGTAGCCACGATGGGACCTCCCTTGAGATTGTTACCCTTTTCCCGAATACTCCTTTCATTGTGATATCACACATTTTTTTCATAGTTATACCCTTGGAAAGGTACGTACATCCTCCCGAATAGAGGTTTACAGGTCGGGCTCCATGTGTGCTCATATGGGGCATGTCGGTTTTAAGAATCTCCCACTGTTCCTCATGATTTAAGCATTGTCATGTTTGTGTTATTTTCGCTCAAGTTATTCTGTATAAAGGTTCTCTTATGACTACAATTATGAATGGTTTGAAAACCTTGAACCTTTATGTTTACATTATGATATTTACCACATCGTCATGCTCTCCTACTCTTATGAAATCTTATGTATTTTTAACTGTATGTTTTTACTTACCTTGAATTCTCAGTACATTTCAAGTACTGACCGCATACTCTATGTTTTATCATTACATGATAAAGGCTCGGATGTTCAAGTTCAGTCCCACCGTTAGTTAGATCTTCTGAGTTATCATTATCCAGTTGTTGGTGAGTCCTCATCCTTCGAGGGCCTTCTTATAAGTTCATATCAGTGTTTCCAGTTTCAGTTTTGTAGTCAGTTAGTTGGGGTCTTGTCCCATCAACTCAATGGGCTATGAGGATTACCAGACATAGACATAGCATGTATTCATCTTGGATCAGTATTATGTTTCTCCGTTGTTCAGATGCGTCGTATTTCCAGACGTCCTCTTAAGCATGTTTTATTATTTCAGCTTCTGCTTATTGTATGCTCCTAGTGAATATGTTCATTCCATGGGTTGACTTGGAGCCTCGTGGAAAACTTGGTATCACAACATCAGGTTTTGAAGTGTCCTAGAGTGTCTAAAAGTTGCGTTAAGTAGAGTCTTTTTCACGGGTGTGAAGCGCGCCACCCTTATGACGAAGAGGCTACGAAATGTTTTAGGAAATTTCCCTTCTTTCATGATTAATTTTTGTACGATGAAATGTCTCTCTATCCTTCTAACTCGTGTTATACGCATTTGCAGAATCATGTCTCCTCGCTGAGTTAAAGAGAGAATAAATGGAAATGAGAATGGCCATGAGAATGGAAACGGGGATGGGCACCAACACGCCCCACCATCCCCCGAAGATCAGGTGCCCATGCAGGTTTCCTATGCAGAGTTTAGGGCAGCCATTCAGATGTTGGCACAAGAATTGAATGCCCAGGTCAACCAGTAGGCGGTAGCACATATTCCCCCAGAATGGCAATGCCGCAGCAACAAGAGTCGGGGATTTTCTTAGGATGAACCCTCCAGAGTTCCAAGGATCAAAGGTAGACGAGGATCCACATGAGTTTATTGATGAGTTTTAGAAGATCACCCAAATTACGGGGGACGGGAGAGGAGTGTGAAGACCTAGCCTCTTATTAGTTGAAAGGGGTTGCACATTATTTGGCTTACACAGTGGAAGGATAGGAGAGCAATTGAAGTGGGTCCCGTTGGTTGGGATAAGTTTCTTACTGCGTTCTTGGATCGGTTCTTTCCCCATGAGATGAGGGAAATCAAGGCAGCTGAGTTCGTGAACCTGAGGCAGAGCAATATGAAACTCCAAGAGTATGCTTTGGAGTTCACCCATTTGTCCAAATATGCACTAGAGCTGGGGGCTGATCAGAGAGCTCGGGTGAGCAGGTTTGTGCATGAGGTAGCGGACTACCTGGTCAAGGATTGTAGGACCACTATTCTTCATTAGGATATCAGTTTTCCTTGACTGGTTTTGTACGCCCAGCAAATTGAGGTGGTGTATTTGAGAGAGAGAGGCCAAGAGGGTCAGGACAGATAGTTATGGGTTCTCCAAGTAGAGATCGGGAGGTGGACATCGTCAGCAGTCCCATCAGAGGTCATTAACTCAAGCACCATCATCATCCAGTGTTTCATCCAGACCCCAGACGTGATCATAAGGGTAGGGCATCAGGATCGAGGGACCAGGGGAACACTACATGAGATCGCACCTTTCTAGCCTATGCAAAGTGTGGCAAGAATCACATAGGGAGGTGTTTGATTAGCTCAGATACTTGCTTCAGGTGTGGCATACCCGAACACAGATTCAAGGGTTTCCCTTTAGCTAAATTGGGCGATGGCGGGGTCCATACGCTAGCCACTAGTGTAGAAGCTCTGACAACACACCCCTTCCAGCCGAGTGCTACCACTAGTTTAGCTGGCGGTCAGCGCCAGAACAGGTTCTATGCACTCTTGTCACGACAGGAGCAGAAGACTTTACCTGACGTGGTGAATGCTATGTTATGAGTATTCCACCTTGATGTATATGCTTTGTTAGATCTAGGGGCTACTCTATCTTTTGTGAAGCCTCATGTTGCTAGTAGTTTCGGAGTCAGTCCCAAACTCCTATTAGAACCTTCTCAGTATCTATTCCAGTTGGTGATTTAGTTATAGATCGACGGGTGTATAGGAATTTCCCTATCAACGTCCTTCAGAAAGTCAACTCAATAGATTTAGTAGAGCTAGCCATGATAGATTTTGATGTCATCTTTGGCATGGATTGGCTACATACATGTTATGCCTCAATAAATTGTAGAACCTGTGCAGTACAATTTTGGTTTCCCCGTGAGCCAATCTTAGAGTGGAAGGGTAGTTTAGTTGTGCCTGTAGGTCACTTAATTTCCTACCTTAAGGATAGAAAGATGATTTCTAAGGGTTTCATGTACCGCCTAGTTAGTGTTAAGGATGCTACATCTGAAACCCCGACTATGCAGTCAGTTTCTGTAGTATGTGAATATGCAAAAGTGTTTCTAGATGATTTACCGGGTATTCCTCCCGAGCGGGAGATAGACTTTGGTATTGACCTTCTTCCCGATATGAAGCCTATACCTGTTCCTCCTTAAGGCTCCAGCTGAGCTAAAGGAGTTGAAGGAGCAGTTTATGGATCTCTTGGATGAGGGTTTCATCAGACCAAAAAAATCCTTGTGGGGTGCATTAGTTCTCCTTGTCCGGAAGAAGAATGGTTCCCTTCGGATGTGCGTTGATTATCGGCAATTGAACAAGGTCACCGTCAAGAACAACTATCCCCTCCCTAGAATTGATGACTTTTTGTCCAGCTTCAGGGTGCCAAGTGTTTTCTCAAAGATAGACCTCAGATCTGGATATCATCAGCTCAGGGTTAGAGAGAGTGACATTCCAAAGACAGCCTTCAGGACTCGGTATGGTCACTATTAGTTTGTAGTTATGTCTTTTTGACTAACGAATGCTCCTTCAGCTTTTATGGATTTGATGAACAGGGTGTTGAAGCTGTATTTGGACATGTTCGTGATTATGTTAATAGATGACATTCACATATATTATCGAAGCAAAGAGGAGCATGCCATTTATTTGAGGATGGTACTACAAACTCTTAAGGGTCGCTGGTTGTATGCTAAATTCAACAGGTGTGAGTTTTTGTTAAACTCAATAGCATTTTTGGGTCATGTGGTGTCAAGTGAGGGTGTATAGGTGGACTCTCCAAAGATAAAAGTGGTGAAGAATTTGCCTAGACTAGTGAGTCCTTAAGATATCAGGTGTTTCTTGGGCTTAGCTGGTTACTACAGGAGTTTGTTGAAGGATTTTCATCCATTGCAGCACTGTTGACTAAGTTGACCCAGAAGAAAGTGAGTTTCAATGGTTGGAGGCCTGTGAGAAGAGCTTCCAAGAGTTGAAGACTCGACTCACCTTAGCACTAGTGCTGACTCTACCTGAGGGAACCAATGGGTTTATGGTATATTGTGACACCTCAAGGATCGACCTTGGTTGTGAATTAATGCAGCACACTAAGGTTATAGTCTATGCTTCCAGGAAACTGAATGTTCATGAGAAGAACTATCTGACTCACGACATCGAGGTTGCAACAATAGTATTTGCCTTGAAGATTTGGAGAGACTATCTGTACGAGGTCCAGGTGGATGTGTTTACGGACCATAAAATCCTACAGTATGTGTTTACCCAGAAGGACCTAAATCTATGTCAAAGAAGGTAGTTGGAGCTGCTTAAGGATTACAATATAAGTGTCCTTTATCATCTGGGTAAGGCTAATGTTGTGGCAGATACTCTTAGTAGGCTTTCTATGGAGATGTTTCCCAGGTTGATGAGGAAAGGAAAGAGTTAGTGAAGGATGTGCATCAGTTTGCACGACTACGAGTTTATCTTATTGGCTCGACGGATGGGTGGTGTCATTGTTCAGAATGGATCAAAATCTTCCTTGGTAATCGATGTCAAGGCTAGACAAGACAAGAATCCTATTTTGATAAAGTTGAAGAAAACTGTTTAGAATCAAGAGGTGGAGGTTTTCTCCCAAGGGGGAGATGGTGTACTACGATATAAGAGTCATTTGTGTGTACCAGGTGTTGATGTCCTGAGGGAGCGAATGTTGCATAAGGCTCATGGTTCTAGATATTCTATACATCTAGGTTCCACCAAGGTGTACCATGATCTACAGGAAATCTATTGGTGGAATGGCATGAAGAGGGACATAGAAAAATTTGTGGCTAAGTATCCGAATTGTCAATAGGTGAAGGTCGAGAATCAAAGACCCAGAGGTGTGGTTCAAGACATTAGTATCCATAATTGGAAGTGGGAGGAAAGCAATATGGACTTCATTACAGGGTTTCCTCATACTCATCGACAGTATGAATCTATTTGGGTGGTTGTAGACAGGCTGACTAAAGTAGCCCATTTTCTACCAGTCAAAACTACCAATTCGGCGGAGGATTATGCTTAGATGAATATTCAGGAGCTAGTTAGGTTGCATGGAGTGCCCTTTTCTATCATATGAGATAGAGGTACTAAGTTTACCTCCTAGTTTTGGAGATCATTTCTGAAGGGACTTAGTACTCAGGCTAAGCTTAGCATAGCTTTTCACCTGCAAACAGACGGTCAGTTGAACAGACCATTCAGACCCTTGAGGACATGTTAATAATATGTGTGATTGATTTCAAGGGTAGTTGGGATGCTCATTTGCCTCTCATTGAATTTGCATATAACAATAGTTACCATTCTAGCATTCAGATGGCTCCATTTGAGGCTCTTTATAGGCGGAGATGTAGATCGCCTATTGGTTGGTTCGAAGTCGGTGAAGGTACATTGATAAGACCAGATTCATTCCATGTGGCTATGGAGAAAGTTCAGCTTATAAGGGAAAGATTGAAAACAACTCAGAGTCGCCAAAAGTCCTATGCGGATGTGAGAAGGAGATAGCTTGAGTTCGAACTTGATGATTGGGTGTTTTTGAAGGTGTCTCCCATGAAGGGAGTGATGAGGTTTTCAAAGAAAGGGAAACTTAGTCCCCATTATGTGGGCCCATATCGAATTGTGAGACGTGTAGGCAAGGTGGCCTATGAGTTGGAGTTGCCCTCAAAATTTGCTTCAGTACATATAGTTTTCCAGGTGTCGCTTTTAAAGAAATGCATGGGTGACCGAACATTGGTTATTTCAGTGGAGAGCGTGAGTGTGAAGGACAATATTAGTTATGAGGAGGTGCCAGTTGAGATCCTTGATCGTCAGATTTGAAAACTAAGGAACAAAGAAGTAGCTTCAATAAAGGTTTTATGGAGGAATCAGCATGTTGAAGGAGCTACGTGGGAAGCTGAAGCAGATATGATGGATAAATACGCATACATATTCCCTTCTGGTTCAGTTCTAGCTTTAGGTACCAATTTCCTTCTTAGTACTCTATTCAATTTCATGTTTAGTTCATGTTTCCTAGTTCCTTTAATGTTAATGTATGTATGTGTGATTCATGAATTTAGTTCATTCATGTATTTCAGTTCGGAGTAATTCACTCCGTCAGTTTTCAACTTTAGATGTTAAGTATTGGAGATGTCAGTTCTATTCCCCAGCCTTTTAGTATATTCATTCACATTCGAGGACGAATGTTCTCGAGGGGGAAATATTGTAATACCCCGAAAGTGCCTAAGACTAGACTCGGGAATTTGAAATGAGAACAACAGAAAAATCTAAGATTTTGACTCAGAATGACTTGTGCTATGAGTCATGGGAAGGTGCAACAAGTCATTAGTGGGAGTAATGGTAAGTTCCTGGGTGTGAAGGACTGGACTAACGGGCCATGGTACGACTCGTTGGCTGATGTGACGAATCATCGTCATGAGTCGTGGTTAGTAGCTAAGTAAGTAGGGGTCTGGAGTAACAAGTAAAGGTACGACCAGTAGGATGGTGTAACGGGTCATAGGTTGGAGCCATTGTGTGTTGCTGAAGTACCAGGGTTGAATGGTATGAGTAGTAGTACGACTCGTTATAGTGCCCATAGGAAGGAGCAGGAAATCCTCCCAGTCATAATAATGGATGGAACCCATGACTCGTTGGATGTAGGTACAAGTCATGGTGTGACTCATGGAAAAGTCCATAATGAATATTTCATCAGAGGCAGTAACAGATGATAACCACGACTCGTGGTAAGGAGGTACGACTCATGGTATGAGTCGTGGTCACTGGCAATGTTAAATTCCCAACTTCTTTGTTAAGGGTATTTTTGTAATTCTTAATCTCTAAGGTCCTAAACAACGTCATTTTAAGCTCAGTTATAAGGGTTATAAGGGTGCTTAATCTATCCTAAGCCTTACCATTCCATGCATGAAAGTTTAGAGTTCTTCCTTGGAGATGAAGCTTGAGAAATTCCCCAATTCCTTCTCCAATTCTTTTGGGCTTCCAAAGGGGAGTGCATATCAGATTTACCCAGGTATGTAGGGCTATAAATGAGAGTTCCTTTCACTCTCATGTTCAAAATTCTTCTCAATTCCATAGATTTCAATTCTAGATTCAAGTTCATGATCTTATGGGGTTTATTCCTAATTTTGTGAAATTCTCTATGATCTATCTATGGGTCAATTCCCTTCATATATCAAATCATGTTTTAAGATGTACGGGCATATTTTATACATATTTTTATTATTAATTCATAGTTTCAAATCTTAATTAAATTACGCCCAATTATGCAAGCTTCATGAAAAGTCAAGTTACAATTCTATTCTAATTTTGATCTTACTAACTCTAAATTATGATTTATGATTCATCTTATGATTTCTATTCAAGTACTCTTCATGGGTTTATGAATATCAAGTATATGGATTTTCGTAAATATACATGTCCTTCATGATTTATGAATTTATTATTTTGGCCGACTCACGAGCCTTATTTCATTGCTATGATTATCATGATTTAAACTAGCCCATGAATCTCATGTATGTTTTACCTATTATGATATGATCACTATATATGTTTTGGGAGTAGTATTTAACACCGAGTAGACCCGGTGCCCAAGCATACCCCATGTCTCAAAACTGCATGCCAACGTAGCCACAATGGGACCTCTCTTGGGACTATCCCCCTTTACCCAAATTGTCCTTTCATTGTTATATCACACCTTTTTTTCATGGTTCTACCCTTTTCAAGGTACGGACACCCTCCCGACTAGTGGTTTACAGGTCGGGCTCCATGTGTGCGCATATAGGGTATGTCGGTTTTAAGAATCTCCCACTGTTCCTCATGGTTTATACATTTTCATGTTTATGTTACTTTGGCTCATGTTATGCTTTATAAAGGTTCTCTTATGACTACAATTATGATTGGATTATGAATGGTTTGAAAACCTTGAGCCTTTATGTTTACATTATGATATTTACTACATGATCATTATGTCCTACTCTTATGAACTCTTATGTGTTTTTAACTATCCGTTTTTACTTACCTTGTATACTCAGTACATTCCACATACTGATCGTATTCTCTATTTTGTATCGTTTTATGAAATAGGCTCGGACATTCAGGTTCAGTCCCGCCATTAGTTAGATCTTCGGAGCTAGCATTATCTAGCCGTTGGTGAGTCCTCATCCTTCGAGGGCCTTTTTATCAGTTTGTATCAGTGTTTTCAGTTTAAGTTTTATAGTGAGTGAGTTGTGGCCTTGTCCCATCAACTCATCATGTTATAGAGGCTTATCAGACGTAGACATAACATGTATTCAGCTCGGATCAGTATTATGTTTCTCCGTTCATCAGATGTGTTGGATTTTCAAACATCCTCTTAAGCATGTTTGTTATTTCAGTTTTTGCTTGTTGTATGCTCTTTGTTAATATGTTCATTCCATGGGTCAACTTGGAGCCTCTTGGGGTTCCTTGTCCCGTGTCTAGATCCGAGGTCCCAGCTGGGGTCATGATAACTTCTCTATATAAAGCTCGAATAAAGTACTGTCACTATCAGAAAATATTGAAAAGGGAGTTTGCTTCAGGAAAATGAGTGCTTCTATTTAACTTGAGGGTTTGTTTATTCCCGGGAAAATTTATATTCAAGTGGTTAGGTGCATTTAATGTGTCCAAAGATTTTTCAAATGGAGTCATCGAGCTTGAAAGGGAAGATGAGTTGAAATTTTTGAAAAATGGTCAAAGAGTCGAGAAATATTTTGGGATTCCTAACGTGGTCAACCTGATTGGGGTAACTTACCTTGATGAACCTTAACATGAGGTCTTTCCATTGTATTGCGACGTTTAATCAAGCGCTTCTTGTGAGGCAACCCAAGTGTTTATTTTTCTCTTTACTATTTGTTGTTTTTTATCTTATGTTAGGTATCATATCAATTCATGCCATCTTAGGAGAAGATTGGAGTGGCACCTGCGGAAGATCTGCGAGCCACATATGGGGTTCTGCAGCACACAGGTGCCACGCATGCAATGAGACAGAAAATATTTATTTGGAGCTTAAAACACGAGAGAGTTTATGCTAGGCATGTGATTCGCAGATGCCTATATGCATCATGCAGGTCTGGCACAGGTATTGTAACACCTCGGAAATCCTAGAGATCAAACCCCGGAGTTAGATAAGGCTCAGCAGAAAAGTCAATAGAAAATTTCCTCAAAAGAGTCGGCGAATGACTCGTTAGGAGACCTAACGGGTCGTGGCTTGACCTGTGAGGAACTGTAAGGAGGGGATGGCAAGCCTAGTGACCACGGACGACCTAACGAGTCATCTTGCCTGGCAACGACTCATTAGGTTAGTCATTGGGTGGTGAAGAGTTGAAGTCATGAAGTATTATATAGTGTACTTGATGAGTCGTTAGAGGAAGAAACGACTAGTCATGTTGATCGTGAGTTGAGGAATCTGAAGTTTTGAAGTAATCTTCCAGTGCACTTGACTAGGGGGTTCAACGAGTTGTTGGAGCTGGTGACAATTCATTATGTTGGTCCTGGTCTGAAGAATGATAAAACTGTGTGAATGTTCTAGTGTGGTAAACGGACGAGGTGACGAGTCGTTGGATAGGACAATGACTCGTTACTTGAGTCGTGACTCCAGATTCGGGGAAATTTCTAGTTTTCTTAAAGGGCATTTTTGTAAACTCCTATGCTTTTTAACTTTTAAACTACGTCATTCTGTGTATTGTTTGGGATGTTTTTAAGGATTACTACAAGTCTAAACCCTCATTCTCTCAAGGCATCTCTCAAGCTCTTCCTCTTTCTCTCCTCTCAAGATTCTACAACTTAATCAAGGTGGTCATCAATCTTCAAGAGAAATTTCGAGCTAGATTTCTCTACTAGGTATGCGGGTTTTTCAACAAGGATACCCTTCCATCCTTGTGCCCAAAAATGTTTTTAATTAAAATTCCCAATTTCTACTATTCTAGAAAATACATGACCTAGGGTTTTAAATTGATGGTGAATCCTCCTACAACCCTTTAAATTCCAAGATATATTGTGATTATGAGATAAGTGCGATGTAAAATGATTGGGTTACCTTGAATTATGTGTTTGTGATGAAAATGTGCGGAGTTATGAAATATTTCTCATGAAATAGTTGAGATTTAAATACGACTTTGTCATGGTTCATTCAATTATCAGAAATCCCTTGCATCCATGTTTAACATGTGAAACTTGTATGATTATCCTTGGGAATTTGAATATGTCAATGATAGATGTGATGAGATTAAATTAGAGTTCACGGACTCGAATAATTGAAAGTAAAATATACATGTCCCTATGTCTTGATTGAATTAATTGGGTAAGAAGTAAATTTATGATAATGACTTATCAAATTCATTCTTCTCATGAATTGGAATAAATCTTGAATTGGGTATTATGAAACGAAGATGTACACTTCTCACATGATTCTGTTGTATATGTTGAGATATGAGTAAGCACGTAGCTTCCTGTAAATCAAGATTATATCAATCAATGTATGCATGTTGAAGTATGAATTCAATATATGGGCCATCAATGTCTCTATGATACATGCCGATTTTTATGAAACTAGAATTTGATGATGAGAAATTAGTATGCATGATGTGATTCTATAGATTCCCATTAATATTAGACCTATGAAGAGATTCTAGTATGGTTCCATGATGATATGAGTTATGATGATAAAGCATGAGAATGATAATTTTCGAATGTTGGTCTTGTTAGTAGAAAGTAGCTTCGATCCTTCCGTAATGAAGGGCGTATGAAGAAAGCAGAGTATGTTCATGATTCTAATTAGATGTAGTAGTATATACCAGATATATATGTATTTATAACGTTAGACCAGTATCTATCTGATTCTAGTAGCAGTCGGGATCCTCAATAGTAGAGAGTGACTCCCTAGCATCAGTCGGGATCCTCAATTGTAGAGAGTGACTCCCTAGTATCAGTCGGGATCCTCAATAGTAGAGAGTGACTCCCTAGCATTAGTCGGGATCCTCAATAGTAGAGAGTGACTCCCTAGTATCAGTGGGGATCCTCAATAGTAGAGAGTGACTCCCTAGCATCAGTCGGGATCCTTAATAATATAGAATGACTCCCTAGTATCATTCGGGATCCTCAATAGTAGAGAGTGACTCCCTAGCATCAGTCGGGATCCTCAATAGTAGAGAGTGACTCCTTAGCATCAGTCGGGATCCTCCGTAGTAGAAAGAGACTCCCTAGCACAACCGAGATCCTCCATAGTAGAGTGAGATTCCCTTAATGATGATATCAGTGTAACTTAGTTTTGCATGACCCAGCTTTCAGATTTTAACGGCTTAACAAGATGATAATTAGTCTCAGTTATCAGTAATGATTCAGTACAGTATGTGATACTAACTTCAGATTTGACCCTTATTAAATGTTCAGAACTTGACCCTTATGCATGAGTTCTAAGATGTTATATAATGAGATTCAAAGAGATGTCCCATGTATAAATCTATATATGTGAATCATAGAGTATGTGCAATTACATGTTGAAGCAGCTATGTTAATGTATTCAGTTAAATCCTTATCCTATAACTATTTATTAATTGTTTATGTTATCATGCATACTCAGTACATTCCAAGTACTGACCGCACGCCTTTTGTGCTATATCATTTCATGATATAGATTCAGGTTTCCAGACTTGGTCTCGCTATTAGATACGCTTCATCCCTATTCAGCAGCTATTGGTGAGTCCTCATCATCTGAGGACGTGATTATGTTCATATTTTCTTATTTTTCAGTTTTCAGACTTTAGGAGTTTGCTGGTGGCTTGTCCTAGCAACTCATCAGTTTAGTAGAAGGCTTTCAGACTTATCTAGACCGATTCAACGTTGTATTTAAATGTTATTAAATTGTCTTTATGGTTCATATTATATTCTTGTTATTGCTTCGCTCATTCATGTTGTCAGTCGTTTCTCATGTTAAGTGTGTTCTATGATAATGCCATGGGTTGACTTGGAGCATCTCGCGGTTCCTTGTCCTGTGTTACGGCCAGGGTGTGAACTTGGGTCGTGACAGGTATTGACCAGAATACCTAGAAGAAAACCTCCCAAAATTCATGGATTAGCACCTCATCTATGAATCGCAGATTCAATGATGCAGCATGCAGGGCCATTGCAGGTCCTCAAGCAAATCATTGAAGCTCGCAAGGTGCAAATCTTCTCTACGCACCTGCGTTAAGCAGACAGCCACAGGAAAAAATCTGCCACATACATGTCTTAATTGGTCCAGGGAGCTCTATCACCCATTCTTCTCTTATTTAATTAACCTTGCTATAATACCCCGGGAAGGCCTAAGAATAGACCCAGGAGTGTAAGTTTAAAAGTGCAGAAAAACTGGCAAATACCACAGGACGGACCACAGAACAACTCGTGGTTTGCACTGGCAAATACCACAGGACGGACCACAGAACCAACTCGTGGTATCAAACCACGAGTCATTCAATGGTATGATTGGTTAGGGAATGTTTGGTGGCAGTGGAGACAAAGAGAGGTATGACGACCCATTGTGGGATACCACGGGCTATCCTTTGCAGTCGTGGATAGGATCACGTTGACTGGTAGTGTAAACCACGGGAGGTAGGACGACTCATTGTGGGAAACAACGGGCCGTCATTAGTAGTCGTGGGAAGGAGTTAGGTTTTCTAGGTGACTTCCAATGGGCGTCCAAATGACCCCTCAGTAGGAACCACATGCTATGGTTTGTAATCGTTGTTGAAGATTATGTTTTTCCAGTGGGGTTTGACAGAAGGAATCGACGACCCGTTGTTTTGTAGTGACGGGCCGTCCTGATGGTCCATTTTCTGATTTCAAGAATGGGTCTTCAGCAGTGCATTCAACGAGAAGACAGGACGGGCTGTGGGTGGTTTCCACGACCCGTTGGTACCACTCGTGGGTTCCATTCGTCCTGATTTCAGGGCAGGTTCATTAAGGGCATACTCGACTTTTCCATGCTTTGAGACCCTAAACTACATCATTTTGTGTATTTTCTGATTTTGTTAATGTGAGTTAAGTCCTTTATGCATGCCCATTCTCATGCAAGAACTTGAGAGAGATTTTTGAGAGATTCAAGGTCTTTTTCCCCAAGTTTCCATCAATTTATTTGTGGGTATTCGAGGGACTTTGAAATCAACCGATTCCCAGGTATGTAGGGTTTTAGAATGGGTGAATCCTTTCACACCCATGCCTAAATTTCGAATTTAATCATGAATCCTCCTATTAAATTTCATGGGGTTTTATCCAAATGCATGAAAATGTAATTTCTCTTTATGGGTTTGATTTAATTGAGTTTTAATTGTTGAATTATGAATGATGGGCAGGTTTTTTATCATTTTCTTCAAAATGTTGTTTTAATCTTTTTAATCTAAAATTCCCATCTGATGAAGGTTCATGAAAGTTATGATTTATGATGAATATTCAATATTTTGAGTTTATTGATGATGGAAAAGCATGATTTCAAGTTACCGATGTTTATAAGCATATTTTTGAAAGAATTGAGTATGTCAAAGTATTGGGCCATGCCCACGTGTTGAAGAATGATTTACGATATGTGAACGAATTACATGATTTATCGATTTATGATATTGGCCGATGAAAAGGGCCTTTGATTCTTGGCTAAGCATGTTTTAAAGGGGATGAATTATGATAAATGTTATATTTTAGCCAATGAATTGTAATGCATGATGTTATTGATTTACGTATGATCCTATATGCATGTTTTTGGGAGCCGTGTCTAGCACCGAGCATCCCGGCGTTCAAAGGACTACGCCAGTGTCTTGTAACCACGTGCCACCGTGGGTTCTAATGTTATATATATCATATTGATACCGATCCCCTCAAATGTGATATCACACCTAATGCACGACCCTCGCTTGGCAAGCCAGGGTCGGCTCTGCCCACTTTGGTGAGATAGTTGGGGCATCATGAAAGGCTCTACCATGATGGTGTCTATTATGACGAGTTCTCCCATTGTTCCTCATGTCTTATGCATTTTTATATTTATGTTTTTGGCACAAGTTATGTTTTGATAATGTTTACTTATGATTATGATTATGAACACTTTATGAATAATTTGAAAGCCTTGAGCCATATGTTTTCTTACGAAGTTTATGATATATGCATGATGTCCTTCTCCTACATTACTTATGAATTTTGTTTTACTTTTAAATTTTCATTTTACTTACCTTGCATACTCGGTACATTCCACATACTGTTCGTATACTTTTTATGTTGTATCATTTCATGATATAGGGTCTGGATCTCAGGTTCATCCTCATCCTTAGCCCATTTCAGCTTACGCTCTCAGATTACTAGTGAGTCCTCATGTTCCGAGGATCATTTGACAGACTTCCATATTATTTATGTTTCAGTATTGGTTGGGTTAGTTGGGATGTTGTCCCATCAACCCATCTTACATATTAGAGACTTTCAGACAATGTGTAGTATTCAGTGCATGTGTACGCTTAGTATATCTGGTGTTATACTATGTTTACATTTCCTTTATGTTTTATGATAAGTATTCCGCTTTACTTAATGATATTAGATGCATGCATGTTTCATGGGTCGACTTGGGGTCTCTCGGGGTCCCTTGTCCCGTGTCTACAATCCGGGTGTATGTTCGGGTCGTGACACTTGCGCATCGAGGACAATGAATTATTTCTGGTGGGGGTGGAATATGAGTAACCCACTTGTTTGTGGTGCATGATTTGGTCCTATAATAGATTTGATGAAACCATTCCTAATGAAAAATTGTCATTTTTTGCCATTGCCAGATAAGTTTTACACTCCAATTGTCTTATTACCCGTGCATAACCGATCACCATTATAGATAGTAGCTAGTTAATAAACTCTGAGGGTTTTCTTCATACCTCAATTCTTTTATAAGGATAAAAAAATTGTCTTATTTTTGTATCGAACCGAGTGACATTTCTTGATGATGGATTGAGAGATGACTTTCTTAAGGGAAAATTCCATGTTTTTGTTGTCATTTTGAGTTTTTTTTCCCTATATTTTGAGAGGAATCACTAAAAATCTTTTTTTAGCAAACAAATTTAATTTTGAAAAAAGAGGGGTAATTGAGCTTGAAAAGCATTTCCTTGTCATGATGCCTACATTCTTTATTTGGCTTTTTTGATGCACAAATGATTTTTGTGAAACTCATAATAACTTGTCAAAAGTCATACTTTTCAATTGACTTTGAGAATAACTGGACTTGCTGGAATTGTGATGTCTTGTATGTTAAGGCTATTGTTTGATTCTTGTGTATGCATATCGTCTAGAACTTTCCCCAAATGTGAATCATGGAGAAATCTTAGATGTAACTGAGCTTGAAAAATTACCTTAGGTCCTTTTTAAATAGTCACTTCATAGAAAACATGGCCCTCCTTTAACATCAATCCTCGTTAACCAATTTATGAGCCTTAAACCTTTTCTACTATAAACCATATTACAAGCCTTAAAACCTTTTTGAATCCTCTCCTTTGGCATCTGTTCCTCCCTAATTGCTAGTGATGAAAGAAAAAAGGGGCTTAAAGCCCAAGATTTCGGGGAGAATGAGAAATGAAATATTGATGTAGGGAAAAGCCTAAGTTTGGGGGTGTGCATAAAAGGAAAAAGAGGAATGAGCTTTAATGCGAGGTAGCATCGATTGCTTAATGCAAAACCAAATTGGCTGGTTGAAAAACCTTTGATCAAAAGAAAAAAAAAATTTAGTGGTGCTATCTCTTGTATAGAGTAGGCTTAATGCAGAAAGCCAAGGTGTTTAAAAGGGTGGTTCTTTAGGAAAATTGGTATTATGTAAAGGAGAGATAAGGCGAAGTTGACTCCTTATTGTAAGTGGAATGGTGATTTGAGTCACAAGAGCGTTAGGGAGGTTCTAGTCGCTTCAATTAGATGACACCCTTACCCCTAGCATCCATTATAACCCGCAAGTCCTTAGTGATTGCAAGCTTGGCAACTCTACATTTGAAGGGAAAGCCTATGGGTCGTTGCGTGTGCACTTGAATATCTTTGAGAGAGTGCGCATTTCTAGATCATCTAATCATCCCTATTGTGTGAATTATACAATTGTGAATAGGATTCTCTTTTTTGGTGAGTGGCATTGCATCTTTGGAGTAAATGTGAAAGTCTTTATCTTAATTGTGAGGTATGAATGTAACAAGTTGTGTAGTGAGCTTTTAGGCAAACCTTGAAAGTTGGATGTCAATGATTTAGGAAGCTTGTTGATTTTGATTGAAATGAAAAATGCCCCTAATTTGAATGGAAAGAATGATGATGATATTTTCCAAGTACTTATGGTGGTACAATTAAAAGTTGTGCATTCGTTTGAGTCTTTTTAATTTTTGAGTCTGTTTGTATTTTTGGGGTTGTCTTGTGTCTTAGTGGTCCTGTGTACAACTCACATGATGTGATATGCTTTAGTCGATTCCACTTTTGAGTGAATCCTTTGCTTGAGGAAAAAAAATAGTTCAAGTTTGTGGGTTTGATGAGTTGGTAATCTACAAACTCAATTGACTCTTAAGAAGGGGTTCAATTTAGAAAAGATTTTATGCTTTTTCTATTCTTTTGTGTAGGTAATTGACTGAAACTAAAAAGATGAAGGAATTGAACTGAAAGCAATCTGCTGGAATACAAAAAGGACATGCGTGCCACACAATTGTATTTGCGTTTAGCATGTGCCACGCAGAAGAATCTAGAGATTTTATGAATCAGACCTACAAGCCGCAGATTGACATTTGCAGATCGCATATGCCACCGCAGAAGACATGAAAAGAGCACTTTTTACGCCGAAAACGGGATCTGCGAGTCACTTTCGCAGGTGTCATGCAAGTGACCCATGTCATTTGTTAAAGGGAAAAATCATCCAGAAAGGTATAAGTGTACCTGAGAAGCTTCCAAGGGCATGTTTGGACAGCTGTGCATAAAATATATGCTGATTTTTACCCCAATTATACATATCATAATATCACAAAAGAGAGNCACTAGAGAGAATATTGAAGGAAGTGATAGACATAGTCCATTCTACTTTCTTCTTCACTTTCATTGGGAGAAAAAATCCATTGTTGCACACCTTGAGCTGAAAATTGAATTCAATTTACTGATAATGAATGGAATTGAGGAATTTTCCCTTTGTATAATTTTTCTTTCCTCAATTATGAGTAGTTGAATTCCCCTTCTAAAGGTGTGTGTGTGTATTATGGGTGTGTAGAACCAAGTGGGTGTTGACTAATTGATCTTAGATCTAAGTAGAAAGCATGGATCTATTGAATTTTTCATGTTTTAATTTAATAATTGATGGTTGCAAACATTGATTGAGCTCTCTAATTTAAATTTTTCTGGAGAAAGGAAATTGAAGTTGGGTAAGACTTCAATAGTGAGTAATTGGAGTTTGATTCATCGGTTTGAGCTAGAGATAGTCTATATCCAAGTCAATTTCCATTAAAGGGTTTGTGCTAGAGACAGTGTACACCCTTCCTCAAACATTATGTCTTTTACTTCAAGTGAAGGATGGGGGCCGAGATCGCATGCGTGGGGTGGGAAGATAGGCTAAAATCCTAGAGATCTAGGAAAATGGCCTATCGCGATGCGGCCAACTACGCATCCAGCATCAGTGGTAGTATATTAGCTCAAGACCTATATATTTTAAAGTCCTTGGTCGGTCCTTTACTTCAATTCATAGTTTCTAGACTTTAGCAATGGTGGAAACTCTCTCCGGGAGGTTTATCTTTGGTTCTAAGAAATTTTGAGTCCAGTTTGAAGATCCGAATCAATTTTCGAGCCTAGATTGTGAGTATGTCATGTGTCTTTGTGTTTTGGTGGAGTTTTCATTGATTTACGGTGGTATTTTTAGGTCACTTAGCTTGGTAAGCTTCTATTATTCTTTATTCTTAGATATGTAGTGTATTAGTGAATACATGGCACCCAGTAGAATATTGTTTCGGAATTTTTAAAGCTAAATTTGTAGAAATCTTGTAAATTAAGCTTCGTTTGTATTTCCTTATTATTGTGGTGTTGGGGATATTTTGAGGCAGTATTTTCTTACTGTTGATACTTCGGTTTTTTCTAAATTTGAGTCGACGTCGTAGAGGTATTTAAAGCTTTCTTTTGCTCTTTCCAACAATTTTCGTAAGTTTTGAAATCTTTATTATCGTTGTATGAATTTTCTATTTTGTGGCTGTTTAAGTTTATTGATATTCTTGTCTTAGGATGCTGGTTTGATGTTATCCACAGTTAGTTTGTAGTGGTGCATTCATGTGTTAGATTAGTCGATTATGTAAGTCTATGAAGCGATAGAACATGTCGAATTTGAATTATGTTGTATCATCAGTTGTGATCCTTCTTTATTGAATTAGGTGCTGCTTTTTCTATGTTACGGGGGCTGTTTTGAGGTGATTTTAGGTTTTGTGTGGCTGGTGCATGGGTTAGCGGAGAGGCGAGTTAATGGGCTCATAGTGAATCTTGTGGTCCCCGGTTAGTCATGTTGGTATGGTGATTATGAAATTGAGGATAGTGTTGGCTAAGTTTGATGAAAGGTAGTGTGGTATATGGTCCTTCCTTTTTACTTATAAGGCTTGGGGATATAGTTTTTAGGTTGTGATCCTTCTATTTTCTTGAAATAAGTTGGTGGAATCATAGCGTTCGTAGAACTTAAGTCGAGTCATATATCAATGGGTGGCTTGGATTGATTTTTTTGTGGGTTTTGTAAGAGTAAGATTATGTTATATGTGTTTGTGATTGTTATTGTGTGACTTGATTACCCTAAGTCTCAATTATTCTCACAGTCGGTGGAGTCTACTTCAACATAGGGATCAAGCCCAGGGCTTAGCCGACTAGAGTGGTCATGAAGTATGCTCTCGAATGGTTGGGCTTGTGATTGTCTAATGGATTGATTTCCGCTTTTCATGGTAGTAGTGTATGGTTGTGACATATAATGGCACACTAGTGACTATTTCTTTTAGTGTACGGCTATGACATATGCTTCGACGAACTTGGGCTTTTAAGTATAGTTGGACCTGTAAGACCGTGAGGCATATCCCCAACAAGGTTGAATTGTGGATTTTATGTTGCTATTGGTTGTTATATGAATTGTGTTTTCTGTATTGATATTATTCTGGTTAGCTGTGGATGGTATACGTGAATTAGTGGTGATCGTGGTCATTAAGGGGGCTTAAAGTTCAGTTAGGTAATAAGGTTGGATAGATCCTGTTATGGTTTGGGTTGTGACTAGTGAGTTGTATCTTCTAGGTTTCATTTGTATTATTATGTTTGGACTTGCCAGGATTATGGGGGCAGGTTCTATCTATCCCATTGATTTCTGAATTCCTTCATGTTGATAGTTTCTGTACCTCTTGATGTTATCCTGTATATCTATGAATTAAATTTGTATCTTATCGTTCTTTTTACCTTGCATATTATGTATATTTCCATACTGATGTGTCACGCCCTAGCTTAGGTCCTAGGCGAGACCAGCACTCGGTGCCATTTTTGCCCCAAACGTACCGCTAAACTAGCATAAAGTTGTGAGCAATATCTAATATAGATAGTACATGAATAATATAACTCTAATACAGATCACGCAACTGTGATAAGGCTTTTCATAAAATTGCTATTTTTATACTGCAGTGACGCGACATTCAAAATCAAAGTAATAGCAAGAGAATGCACTATCTTACAGTGTATGAAGCCTCTACAACAATGTCCATGGTATAGCCTCTAACAAAACTATACAAATGTTAAGAGATGACTGCCCCAAGAGAGAGTGGCACTCGCCAAAAGCTGATTGAGCTTATTCCTACTATGTTTCTTGTCTAACGGAGCCTACACCTGAGACTGCATTATTAAACATTGTAACCTCCATGAAAGAAGAGGCATTAGTACATGGAATCATATTGTATATAAGATCGAAAAAAATGAAACGCAATATACGAAGGAGTAGTGAAACCATGCATATAAATCATAATTTAGATCATGTGATAGATCATATGATTCTGAAAGAAAAACATGCAATTTTCCCTTATATCCATAACTGAAAAATAGTCGTAATACTATAGGAGTCCATGGCTTAACCGAGATAAACCACCCTTTCATTATGCATCTGATCTCCCAGGTAAGCTAAGCCATAACATACCTTGTTAGGTAGGTGATATATATGAATAACTTGCTATTAACTACCCTTTTCTTAGGGCATCTGATCTTTGCCCGATTAGCTACGGCACCACCTACCTTGTCGGCTACGTGACATATATGAAGGAGTTGTTAGCAAAGTACGTAAATCATTGTCTTTGGGATACACAGGGAGGTTCCTCCATTCAACACGCTCCAGTCCTACATCGGCAAACATAGTTTCAAGCACTTTCCTTGGGAGACTTATGCCTTATTGGTTAATCCGTCGCCCTAAATAACATGTTCATGAAATAGCCCTTGAGGCTCACCATAATCATTATACTCTCAACATGAGGAGTTCGTAATCAATCATCATGCTTCACCATAAAAATCATATTCGAATTCATGCTCTTTAATCAATAATGTCAAAATCATAGTCCTGTTTAAGAATCCATATGTCAATATTCAAGAAAATCATATATGGCCTTGGCCGAAATCTATGTTAAAGATCTAACGGAGAAATCAAAAATATCATGCGTTCAATGAAAAACTCATGCTAAAAGTAGATTACATATATCATGATTGAGAGCAACCATTCATAGATACATAAAAAAAATTTGTAGATCAAGTCATGCGAGATATCTTTAAATCATATTGTCATAAGTTCACTTTGTTCATGGAATTCACGTTGCCCAAGGGGTTTTCTGTAAGATTATAGTAAAATGTTAGAAATCATGGGGTAGAATTGCATAAGCTAAAAAAAGCTTTTGGGGAATAAACACGACGTCCCCACATTTTAGGATTTTTCTCACATACCTTGTTTGATCTATGAGTAAGAGATTACACTATATCAAGCTTGAGAATAGGTTTCTATATCTCCTTAGAGTTAGAGAATGGGTTTTGCTCTAAACCCTAGGAGTAGAGGAGATAGAATCACTAAATTAACACATGCATGAAAGGAAATCTCATGGGAGGAGCTTAACAAGGGCATACCTTAGCTTTAGTGAGCTTAGAGAGGGAAAGAGAGTTGCTTCACTAATGCAGATATGGAGAAAAATGAGTGAGTAGTTGGGATGGGGTTATATATAAACATAGGGGGAAATCCTCACTAATGCTACCTGGGTCACTGTCAAAGACTGTATATTTGATCTGCGGTTCATAAGTCAAATCATTGTGGAATCTCGGTAATCCCTCCCTATTTATGGGTCATAGATATGGACCGCCGAATGAATTTGTGGTTCTAGAATCCTTTGCATGATGAACTAGAGAATTTCACTTCTCTATGGTTTCACTTGTCAAAGAAAAGTATGAATTGTAAATCACATATACGGTGGAATACCCCAAAAGTCCCTAAGATCAGACCCGGGGATTGAATTAGAATAAATAGGAAAATCTAAACCAGATCACAGAACAACTCATTCAGTGACTCGCAATGTGATCTAAGGGGTAGTCAAGTGACCCATCAAGTGGTTCCTAGTGTGAAGAGGTTACTTTTCTCAAGTAGTGGCAAAGGATGAGATGACGAGTTATTCTGACTCCTCATCAATTGTTGTTTGAATCGTCAAGTGGGTAAGGAATGAAGAAAATGTGATTTGGCAGTGTTGACGACTGATTGAGGGGACGAGTCGTTGTGCCCTAACGAATCATCAAGTTGGTCGTGGCATGTGAAGGGTCCAAAGTTTGAGAGGGGACTGCCAGTGGCAATGGGTCAGGGGGCGACCCATCAGGCCATCTCACAATTCGTCCAGTCCCTTGTTGGAACTGCCAGTGTCATGTTTCCCTACGAAATCAATATGGGTGTTTTTGTAATTCTTAAGATTTTAAGTCCTAAACTACATCATTTTATGTCTTTAAAGAAGTGCATTAAGGGAGTTTATCCTATTCTAATTCATTCAACTCCCATGCATGCAAGATTACTATTTCTCCTTTGAAGATCAAGCTTAAATCCTTGAATTTCTTCTCCAAATCTCTTGGGCTTTCAAGGAAAAGTGTAGATTTTGTTCACCCAGGTATGTCAGGCTTGGAATGAGAGTTCCTTTCACTCTTATACTCAAAATTCTCCTCAATTCTATGAATTCAAGTTCTAGATCAAATCCATAATTTTATGGGATTTTAACCCAATTTGATGAAATTCCCTATAAATTGTTTATGGGTTAATACCCTCTATGTTTCAAAGTATGTTTGATGATTCATGGGAAGATTTTATACCTGTTTTTGTTATATATTCATGACCTTAAGTTTTAGAAAATTATGCCCAATTATGCAACTTTCATTAAAAGTCAAGTTTGTGATTTATGATTTCAACTATTATGAGATATCTAGCATGAATTAATGTTTACAAATTATCCATGTATGAATCTATGTTTTTTCTTATGGATCCTATTTCAAGTATGCATTATTTTTATATTTGGGCAAGCCCATACAAGTCAAGTTTGTTTCATGATTTATCCAAGGCTAACAAGATTAGTTATGATATATATATA